>JACEGR010003661.1:0-100626 GCA_014170235.1 Listronotus bonariensis
TATACAGGGTGTCCTGATAAGGTTGTCCTCCGGCGATATCTCGGAAACCGTTCATCGCATAGCTTTCGGAAAAAAATATTTATAGTAAAACCGGCCTCGAGAAAATGCTGGAAATTATTTTCAAGTTTCTAATTCCGCCGCTAGAGGGCGTAAAACTAACAACAAAACTAAAAACACGGATTATTTAAGAATATGCCATATTAACTTATACCGCTGATAGTTTTGTCGCAAACTATGTAAAATCAGAAAACTTTTTTTCTTTTAAGCGTTTTTCCTAACCTGTCAAATATAGCAAGGTGGGGGAGCGAATGTACATTTGAAAAAAATTAAATATCTTTCTTTAGGCTTGACCGATTTTAATAAACTGGGTCTTGTTTGCAAGAGCTTTTACCAGGAGCTTAAGATGAAATATTGGTATAATTAATTATTTTTTTGTTTTATTCCTGGAGACTGATTTATGTCAAAATTTTACATTTTGTCATTTTTTCGAAAAATTTAAATGCAATGGTATTTTTATTATAAGCTCATTAAAAGGGCATAAAAAAGTAAAAAAACTGGTGAAAACCGCATTTCGATATCTTAATTAATTCTCGACTTATTACCGAAAAACTGCATTAAGTACTCGTAATTTTCCCTATTTTAAGACAAGCAATGCGGCGCGGCGTTTTTATCGAGAGTGCCGGGATGTCAAAATTCGAAAAATCACAGAAAACAGGAACTTCAAAAATGACAAGTGCATTGTTTTTCAGCCCTGATAAATTTGAATTTAGTTCTTGTGGATTAAGTTAATTTAAATTATGTCTTATTCTACCGCCGAGGCATACGATATGCTCGCCGTTTATTTTGAAAATTTTCAGAATGCCTGTATTGCTGCAAGACAATATGTCATCAGATTTCCCGAAAGACGGCATTTTAATAAAAAAGTGTTTAGACGTTTGGCAACCCGTTTAAGAGAAACTGGGAATGTGCATCCTATTCCTGCACCAATTAGACAACGACCAGCGCGAAATGAAGACACAATTATAAATGTTCTTGCATATGTAGAAGCGGATCCACATTTGAGTGTTCGAAAAATTGCAAGTGATTTAGGAATAAGTAAAACTACAGTTCACACCATTTTAATTGATCATAAATTGCATCCTTATCATATTATGTTACACCAAGCGTTGCTGGTAACAGACTTCGATCGGAGATTAGACTATTGTTATTGGTTAAGGAATATGCTAGTAGAAGACCACGAATTTTCGCTTAGAGTTTTGTGGACCGATGAGGCAACATTTACAAATACCGGAGGAGTAAACTTGCATAATATGCATTATTGGTCAGCTAGTAATCCTCACTGGATGAGAGAAGTTGACAACCAAAACAAGTGGAGCGTTAACGTCTGGTGCGGGATTTTGGGGAACAAAATTATTGGGCCGCATATTTTCAGGGTCATCTAAACGGCGAAATGTACTTAAATTTCCTTAGAAATGATCTGCCAGGTCTAATGGAAGAGGTTCCGTTAGACATCAGAAGAACAATGTGGTACCAACATGATGGATGTCCTGCGCATTTTTCTCTGGATGTCAGAAATCATTTAGATTATATCTATCAAATCGTTGGATTGGAAGAGGAAGCCTCTTTCCATGGCCACCTAGATCCCCAGATCTAACAGTTCTAGACTTTTATTTATGGGGGAGGTTAAAAGGTATGGTTTTTGAAACACGACCTACCACGCCAGAGGATATGATTGCCCGCCTACAAAATGCGATAAACCATATCTCAAGGGCCGAGATAGAAAGCGCTGTTCTAAGTATCAATCGAAGGATAAATCTTTGCATTTTAAGTAACGGACAACATTTTGAGCATTTGTAAATAAACTTTTTAATAAACTGTATTTTACTTCATTCATTTTAATTAGCCTAAGCCCGTAGATAATAATAAATCAGCTATTATTATCCACGAGCCGTGTAATAATAAATGCTGTTATTAAATTAATGATAAACAAATTATAAGGATAATATTTAATATTCGTAGAAAAACAAATTGTTTTCGTTGTCATGGCACACTCGACAAAAACGCTCCGTTGACTGCTTAAAGAAGGAAAGAATATGGGTAATGCAGTTTTTCGGCAATAAGTCGAGAATTAATTAAGATATCGAAATGCGGTTTTCACCAGTTTTTTACTTTTTTATGCCCTTTTTAATGAGCTTATAATAAAAATACCATTGCATTTAAATTTTTCGAAAAAAATGACAAAATGTAAAATTTTGACATAAATCAGTCTCCAGGAATAAAACAAAAAAAATAATTAATTATACCAATATTTCATCTTAAGCCCTGGTAAAAGCTCTTGCAAACAAGACCCAGTTTATTAAAATCGGTCAAGCCTAAAGAAAGATATTTAATTTTTTTCAAATGTACATTCGCTCCCCCCACCTTGCTATATTTGACAGGTTAGGAAAAAACGCTTAAAAGAAAAAAGTTTTCTGATTTTACATAGTTTGCGACAAAACTATCAGCGGTATAAGTTAATATGGCATATTCTTAAATAATCCGTGTTTTTAGTTTTGTTGTTAGTTTTACGCCCTCTAGCGGCGGAATTAGAAACTTGAAAATAATTTCCAGCATTTTCTCGAGGCCGGTTTTACTATAAATATTTTTTCCGAAAGCTATGCGATGAACGGTTTCGAGATATCGCCGGAGGACAACCTTATCAGGACACCCTGTATATATATATATATATATATATATATATATATATATATATATATATATATATCTATATATATATATATATATACCCCGCTATCATTTTGGCGTCCGATGGTATGCCTATATATATAGCTATCTAACAAGATATATAGAACACATCTCTTGATATTGTTGAAAAGTAATATCAGGTGCAACATTATCCGAAAAATGTGACGTAAATTAATTTTATTCTGTTTAAACATAATCACGCACTAGTTGCTTCGAAACTCGTGAATAGGTTTGGGCTAAATTAAAGGCATTTACATTTTTATGACGTCCCATACTAAAATATAAACGCATTGATATTCACACATTACATCGTCAAAGATAAAAATAGTTGATAGATTTTATTTTAAATACTTATATTTTGGTTGATACAATGACTTTGAATAGATATAAACATTTCCAAAGCGTAATTCCATAAGGTGTGTGAGCAGCGAAATCATAAATTTTCTTTTTCCACAAATAGACTGCCCAATGAGTAAGCCACATATTGATATTGGAAATAAAGGACCTTGTTTCCCTTAATGTGTACCTGTTTGATCCGACCCTACTTTTTGTTCTAATTAGTAAACTTTTTTTTAATTACATATACCTGTTTATCAATATTGTGGTCCAGGTACTAAAGTTGAAATGCAGGTAACTAGAGGTGATCAAGATATTAATCCATTAGATGTTGCATGCAGAAAACACGATTTATCCTATTTAATTAAAAAAGAATTTAATGGTACGACAACAGGCTGATTACGCGTTAGAACAGCGGCCTTGGGAGAAAGTGAAAGCAAAAGCAGCAAGTGCTAGTGAAAAAGCTGCTGTCTGGTTAGTTACGAATATAATGATAGCTAAGCAGCGTTTTGCTGTAAGTGTTAGGAAAAAGTGTAAAAAGAGAAAATAATAGTGTAAGGGAAAATGTGAATGTAAGCGTGTACAAAAAGTATCATTTGGATCGGCTCGTAAACATCTCATACGTTCGGATTTACAAAAGGCTGGTGGTTAAACATTTATCGCACTCCTCGAATTATACCGATACCGAAGCAGGGAAATCTATTACCTTATATTCCAAGACTTTCGGTTTAGGATCTTTGGCAGGTGGAACAGCAGGTATTGTACGTGCATAAAAATCAGTAAAAATGAGAAACACAACCAAACTAATACATTAGTTCAACCAAAATCAACAAGTGGTTTCAGTCTCTTTCTTAAACCATACCGATCCGGGTTAGGTCCATACATGAGTAATAAAAAACAATCAAAAACCTAATAAAGACCCTAACCCAACGCCCATTCTCCAATTTAGATTTGGAGCAATAGGCCACCCTAATAAAAATACCCCATTTTAAAGGTGAATTTATGCGTGATTTTTGCCTTCACGCTGCCCAAACGATAAGAATCACCAATTGTTAATTTGAATAGTATCCCGGGGATGGGGACACATTGGGTGGCATATAAAAAGTTAGCGTTACGTGTAAGTTACTGTGACAGTTTTGGTGACTTAAAGCCACCTTTGGTATTGATAAAATATCTAAAAAGCGGTCTGGAGGCAGAACAAAATTTTGAGTATACATATAAACGACAACAAGAATTTTGCACAGTTTTGTATGGACAGCCTTTTCTCGGTGTAATAATAGCTTACTGAGTATGACCCCAACGGAACTGTAAAACATGCCAAAAGAAGTAATGATTGCTTGTGCTTCAAAAGATATCTCCTCAAAAAAGATTTTTTTAAAGTCGAATAACTTAAAACCAAAAAAAAAGGTTATGGACAGTGACAAAATCAAAGATTTGAATAAACCTATCCTAGAAATCTCGATTATAAGTTCACAAGAACGCATTTATAAACCTTATGGGTCGCTGTCATTTAAGAACTCCAACAAAATACGCATTTTTGTACATTTTTAAAATATAATTTTGAATATTTTTGAGAGACATATTTATATTGAAGGTACTTTTGATCCTAAAGATGAAACAAAGAAATTTATTATAGCACTAAACATAGCACCATTGCAATGAGACCGATTTACGTAAAATCACACACCTAAATTATTGCTTATAATCATATTAAATGTAAACCAAAATAGTTTGCTTGCTTAAGAGATGTGGTTTGTATCAGCAAATACAAAAAGTATATTTGATAAAGGTTATAGGTACACCATCTTGGTTGACGCAGCTTTTAAAATAGCGAAAGTAAATATTACAAATCCACCAACATATCTTTTGGAGTCTACAGACGGTCAACCAATAATGGGAAGTTGTTATTACGAAACGTGCTCAACGTAAAGAAAACAAAAAATCAGCTATTTGTAAAATGGTTGGAATTTCCAAATCAGTACAACTCTTGGAGAAATGCAACAAATATTGTTTAATATTATTTTAATTATATTTTTTATTGTTTTTAATAATATTGTAAAAATTAGCTTTTTTAAAATAAAACGCACGTATTAATTGAAAAAAAGTTTTTATTATTACACGAATGAAATAATTATATTCGTTGTGTTTTTTTGTAAAAAGATTTAAATAAATAAATATCTTTTCCAGAGATTTAATTTCTTTATTATTATTGTTTTTAAATTCTTCAAATGTCATAAATTTTGTTAAATAATATTATTTTATTATTTCCTTATTTAATATTCAAGTTATTTGCACTCAAAGTTTTGTAAAAATTTATCAGTTGTGTTGCTAACACAACTCATATTTAAGTAAAACTAAATTATTTTTATAGGAATTATTTATTTATATAAACTTTACTGTATTCTAAACAAGGATAACCAATAAAACTATAGCAAATTAGATCAACAATATTATACTTCTTTTATTTATAAATTATTTTTATTACAAAATAATGTATATGGTACTGTTATTTTTAACAGTTTGCATCAAACACAAATTACCTCGTCAACATCATCACCATGATTAGGAAGTAGGGTTGCAGGTGCTGGTTCGGGCTCAGACTCATCTCTGTTTGCTTCATCCACTGTATCGATGGATATTGTGGGTATCAGCTCATACTTTGTTGATATTTCGGCAGGTAGATGTGGTATATTAATCAGATGCTTTTTCAAATCTTGATCAATCATTTCAATACAAAATTATGTGAAGTTTAGGAAACCATTTCAATACAAAATTGCGTGAGGTTTAGGAAACCATACAAAAATTTACCACATGTATGTGCTCCTACTTACATAGGGGTTGTATCCTTCATTAACTTTCTACAGTTATTATTGGTTACTTCATCATTTATTTTATTTACAAACTCCAAGATATCGTGGGCCATATCTCTTAACTTAAACCCCAACTAAAACACATGGGTGTATCTACATTCGTCAGTTTTCATATCGTCCAGCATCTTAAATTATAAAGAAAAATATGTCTGTACTTTACTATGTGCAAGTATATGAACAGATAATATGTATTAATTAAAATTTTTAACTATGGTACAAAAATAACCGAAAATCAATAATGCTTTAGAATTATGGTTGTTATTAGGAAATATACGGTAACCCTGTCCCAAATAGGTTAACGTGTATTTGCCATCTTAAGCATTTATTGTTGAAACGATATCATGGGACATATTGTCACGCCCCAGCAAAAATACTTTAAAAATTGTTTTTCTATTAAGTCGATTAAATTGCGTAACAAGAAATGTTTAACCAAATTGTGAATTCATAAAAACCATTTTTTTAATTATGTAAACAATTCCAACATTTAAATCAGTGAATTTTTTACGATTAAAAATTTCATCTTCCTGAATAATCATATTATAAATATTTTCTAAAACTCTTATTGGTAACGTAACAAGAGTTAAAAATATATAATTTATTATCAAAGAAATAATACCTTGCACAAATCACGTAACAGAAATAAATTTATTTAACAGCACAGATGCTGGGTAGATTATGTCTTCTGATAAATAGAAACCTCCTTATATCATAATTGAATAAATTCAAGGTCAAGTAGTTTTTTTATTTCTCTTTGGGACTGGTAAGAGTTTCAGTCTCTATACTGTCAAGGCCAAGGTCAAGGATACAGTAAATTTAAACTTTAAAATTACTAAATTTAATACACACCTGTTGATTTATTTACAAATTTTTAGTTACACCCTGTATAGTGCACAAAGGACCTAGGTCAATTTTATAGTTTTTAAATACTGTGTGTATATATCATTTTGCTTACTATATTGCATATACCATACTATATATATGTATACCAGGGGTTTATTTACAATATTCTTTTTTCCGAAGTTTTAAAACACCCCATATATAAAAACTATATTTAAACTAAAATTCCCCTAATAATGTTTTTAATTTATATTTTTTGAAAGATTCGCCCTATAATGCAAATAATCAAATATTTTTAAACTCCAGTATGAGTTTTATTAAACACCCTGTATAATTTATAGAAAATAATATTTTTTTATATTTTCATAATAATGTGCTTTTTATTCATGTAATTCAATTTTTGGTTCAAATAAAATGTTATTTTTGTCAAATTTATATTTAAATATCACGCGTAACAAATCCTAAATTCAATATCCTCGAAAATTTGCGATTAAACAATAATTCGCTAATAATTCGACGAAAATTCAAATATTCGAAGAAAAATCGAAATATTCAAGAAATTTCTTCGGGAACTTTCGAATAATTCAAATTTACGAATTATTCGATTCGAGTTTCGAATCGAATATTGATATTCGATTTGAGACGAATTATTCGTACGTTCGAATTATTCGCACACCCCTTATACATAGGATTTTTTTTTAAATATAGCAAAAAAACTGGGAAATACCTTCGATTTTCTAAGATAATATTTTTAAATATAGTTTTGCTTTTGCTCCAATTTAAATCCGTTTTGGTGCGTAGTATCCTTTACATGAAAAAAAATAATAATAAAAAAATATATATAAAACAACATTTTCTGCGTGATGATGGACACTTCGGGCATATATGACTTCTGCCTTTGTTAGTTGCATTTATATCTTAAAAATATAATAAAATAATCTGCTCAAGAAAGAAAATCGCTAGCATGCCACCAGGTAAAAAAACTCAGTTGCTAGTGCCATGTTAGGTATACCAAACATTAAATAGCAAATTGCCTTTGCCAAAACAATATTTTTGCAAGTAATTCAATTTATCATTTTACTTGATGAGTTTAGAATTTGATTACATATTATATTATCACAAGTTACTTAGGCATGTTTAACTTATTTAAAAAAAAAATGGTACTTAGTGAGTTTAACATTAAAACCAGCAGATATTATTACAACCAAATTTTGTACAGATTTAAATTAAAAAACTTTTTAATAAAAAATCTTTTGATATATCAAATAATAATAAAAAAAGTATTTTCAATCCACTTAAGAAGTATATTATATTTTTTCATTGTTAAAAATGATTTGCAATTCCCCATGATACAATCAAAGGCGTGATAAGCAGAATTACGCTAAAAATTAAGAAACAGAGTACTATACAGGGTGTTTTGATGCATTGGCATGCAGGAACTTAAAAAAGTGATTAAAGAAAGTGCTATTGGTATTTAAACTTGATCGTTTGCGAGATGCAGGGTGTCAAAGTTTATATTTTATTTTAATTATTTTTAAAAAATTTATTAATTATTAGATTTTATTTTTACAAAATTTGGTATAAGAAAGTTTTTAGGGTAATTAATCAAAAACTTTTTATATATTTGCTTTTAAATAAAGGGAAGGTCACCTGCAGTAATTTGGTTTTCTTCAAAGTGTCATTACTTTTGTTTGCCTAATATAGTCCGATTTCAGTAGATAATTTTATTTTTCTAATAAAAAAATTCTTTGCATTCCTCTACACTTTATTTGAGGCCACCCTGCTTTCCCTAAAGGTCTGGACAAATTGATTCTACAATTTCCTTTCGCCTAAAATATAAGAATTCTACCCATTTGCAATAATTTAAAAGTTAATCATTTGCAGAAATCCAGGGTATCCAAAAAAATACATGAAAAACAAACAAAAACAACTAAAATAAAACAAAAACTTTGACACCGACAACCATTCGACTAAGGTAAATTCCTTTATCGTTGATTTGGGCCAAAAAATTTGTCTTACCATTTTGTACAACCCTTTTGAACACTACCAGGTGGTCTAGATAAAGCGTGTACCTAAGGAAAACTTTTGCATGGAGTAAAATATTTTTATCTGAAATATCTTTAAAACGGTTGCTCTTAGCGATACTAAGCACGTACACCTTTTTGTGCAAAAAATATGACACAATAAAAATTCTTCACCAAAATTAAAATATACCGAGGCAAAAAAGTTATTAAAGTTAAAACCTACGCAAAGGACTGCAGGTGGCTTCTTCTACATTTTACGACAAAAACATTAACATACATCTACATATAATTGAACCTTTATTGTACTTAATTAACCTTTTGTTTTAAAGTACCTTCCCATTTGAAAATTTCTATAGTTACTCGAGTATTTAAAGCGGGCCATCCATATTTATTAACAAATTATAGACCAATCTTTGTTATAAACAATTTTGCAAAAATCTTTGAAAAGTGCTTTAAGGAAAAATTGGTAGAGTTTTTAGATCAAGAAAATTCTCTTTATAAAAAACAAATTGGAGATTTATTAGGGAATGATAATGTTATATCTTATGCTGATGATATTGCACTTTTTTACAGGTGAAACATGGGAACAGGCTTACCGACGCGACGGGCTGAGTTGGGTCTTAGTCTAGTAAATCGGTGGCTTGAGGATAGTTTGTTAAGCTTAAATTTTACAAAAACACATTTTATGAATTTTTCAGCTACAATTGTTGATCAACCAGAAACATCAATTTAAAAACTACATAACAATTCATGTAAAATAACCGATCACACTTGTGACTGTGTACAAATAAAAAAACACATAATATAAAACATCTGGGACTGTGGGTAATATAATTTATTTGACAAAAAAAATAGGAAAATTGTATTACAAATCTTACCAATTAAGATAGATAATAAATAAAAAATTGTTGCTAATAATTTATAACTCTTTGGTTAAATCTATATCTAGATATTGCATGTCAAAATATGGTCTTAAAAATATTACTAAGTAAACCACGACTTTATGCAACAAATTTGCTATATCACGAAGACAATTTCTTAAATATTAGAAACTTGTACACTTTAGCCTGTTTTAATAACATACCCAAAATAAAAATTAGTTTTTCCATAGGAATGCAGAATTATGCAATAAGAACAATAACAAATGAAAATATTAATGTACCCCGATTACATAACGTGTTTTGTCAAAAATCTATGATTTATTATGCTCCAAAAATGTATAATATGGTACCATGTTCAATTAAAACTTTAGTAAATAATAATATAGGATTATAAAGAAAACAAGTTAAAATTTTTATTCATGAAAATTTAAACTATTTTAATTCGGGTTTTTGGTAGAATATGTTATGTATGTCTTTATCTATTTGAATCATATTTTTTTCTTATACAATAATTGATTTTTTTCAAGTAGCAGTGTCGAGGTCTAAGCTTGACATCGTGTATTTTTAACCATCTTAATACGTGGTAATGGGTGAAGAGATACAGCACACAAATTGTCTTTATACGATTTGGACATAATCTCCTCATCCGGCATTCATGTATATTCTGACCTACAGTTTATTACTTTATTTAATTATTTAGTTTTTATATGTATAATTGTTTAATGTAGGGAAGATATTCTGTGATTTAAATTGTAAATTTTAATTACCTTTTGTAATATATGAGTATATTTCGCTTTTCTACTCTGAAAAATGTTTGAATGCTGAATTTTGTAAAAACATTTAGTATAATAAGTAAAATGTTTAAAAATAACCAAAATATATTAAATGGTTTGTTTGTTTTTCGACTAAGATAAACTGCAATATGTCATCGTATTTCAGTACAATAAATTAATGGGAGCATTTTGTACAGACCTTTTAGAGACACCCTGTATATACAGGATGTTTCCTTACTACGGTACGAAACCTAGGAAAGTGATTTCTTATGTCTTATTAAGAAAAAAGATTTTTATAAACATATGTTCGAACTTGCTTCATTTCTGAGATAAAAGGCGACAATGTTTTTAAAAAAGTCGGTGTTATTGAAATCTCTTAAAGACGCTTTAACCGATTTAAATGAAATTTTATACAGTTAATAAATGTGACAAGGTGCTTGTAAAGCTTTACCTTGATTGGGATTATCGGCTGCAGTGGCGCCTGTGTGAGCACTACATCCAATATTATTGAGAAAAAAAAGTACACCACTTTTAATAAAGTTTTTATAATTTTTCTAATTAAGCAATTCTAAATGCAACTTTTTAGTCTCTTGTATTTTCTTCGTATCTCGCTTTGTTTTCGATAAAAAAGCCACTTTAGGGTTATACAATAAAGTATCAATTCACAGCATAAAATAAAATAAAATAAATTTTTAAAAATAAACAATTCTGACCTAAGTAAATAAGGAAAATGATGATTTATGATAAAATACACGACTGCAACTTTTTTAAAGCAAATAATTGGTTATTTTTAATTTTGTTTTTTTACCATGCGTGGTCTACAGGTACTTTTTAGAAGAAATTAAACGAGCTTAACTTTTTCTTAAAAACGAAACTAAATACAAAAAATATAATTTTGAAAAGTTGCATTTTTATTGCTTAATAAAAAAAAATATATAAAAACCAAGTCAAAATTCACTTGCGTTTTTTTTCAGTAATATGGGCTGTGGTGCTCACTGAAACGCCACTGGACCCAATTTTCCTAATCTAGATAGAGCTTTATAAGCGCCCTATTATATTACATAGGTATACCAAATTTCGTCTTAATTGGTTAGTTCTGGTTAGTTAGCTTAGGGTGTTTAGGATATTCAAAAAATACCGACTCTTAAAAAAACTTTAAAGCCCTGTATCTCAGAAATAAAGCAAGTCTGGACAGATGTTTATGAACACATTTGTTACGCCAAATTTGTGCAGTTGCCGATTTCATGTATTCGGCAAAATTAAAATTTTGCTTAATTTGTAAAATAAGATGTTCTGTCACATTGGGGGTTTATGGTTAGTATTGGTTAGTTAAAGAATTTTTTTAAATCAACCTAAAAAAGATTTAACTAACCAGAACTAACCATGTCCACCCTAATGATTTATTTACTGCTTATTTTACGAATTAATTTTGCCAAATACATGAAATCGACAATAATACAAATTTGGTGTAACATATATACATTTTACACAAAAATAAGTTATTTTCTTCAGAATTCAAATCTTCTGGTACTAGTTTTGTAAAATTGATTCCCGTTGTATTTCTATAAAGTTGCGATATTTCCTGGGGTTTTCTGCCCCTTGTTATTAAAACCTGAGAAGATACACTTTTTGTTTGTATATGCCCGAGTGGTGTTTATTAGATTAGGATTTTTTTAAATATAGCGAAATGCTTGGGTTATGCCCCTAAAGTTTTTAAGATAATATTTTTTAAATATTGCTTTGCCTTTGCGCTTATTTAAGCCCGTTTAGATAGGTAGTATCTTTTACCTGATTTTTTTAAATTTAAAACGACTTCTATAGTCAATGCAGGACTTAGGCATAAATTTAGAACTTAGAAAGTACATAATATTGATATAATCTGTACAAGAAGATATCGCTAGCGTTTTACCTAATAGTCTAATTGTAAGAGCTTGTTACCGGTAGACCTTCGTCATTTTGTAAAAGCTGAAAGTTTGTCAGTGCATGCTGCCAACATAGGTAGAAGCACTGTTAGACTATAAAGTTTGACTCATAGTGGCTTTGGCAGGAACCAGATACCAAAGGTTAATTAATTAAAACCTAACCTAATTCTGTTATTTAACAAGATATAACAAAAAGTCTTATATAAGATTTGTAGGGTTTCCAAATAGGCATATCCTAAAAACATTTTGTTGTAAAGAGAGTATCCCAAAAAAAGGTATAGCGGTAAGGTTGGTTTTTAAAAAATTGTTATTTGAAACATACGCTGAAAAACTTTCAGCTTTGCAAAATGACGAAGGTCTGCCGCTCTTACTCTATAATATACCACCGGGTAATTTTCTGTCTCGACTTGTCACTCATCCAAAAAACTCAGTGTAGGTGCCATAATAGGTATACTAAACATTATATATAAGCAAATTATATGTATTTCAAAGTTTAACTTTTAACAAAACAAAAATTTTTGCATGTTAAAAAATGTATTATTTTACTTGGGGGTTAAGAAGTTGATAATTTTATTACCGCAAGTTACTTAGGTTTGTTTAACTTATTTTTAAGATAAAAAGAACCTAGTGACATTTACGTTTAAACCAGCAATAATATAACAAACAATTTTGTAAAAATTTAAATTAAAGATTTTTTAATAAGAAAAAATAGATTTTATTAAAATAATTTAAAAGTGTTTTTAATCCACTTAAAACAAATGATATATTTTTCATTGTTAAAAATTATTTGAAGTACCCCATGATGCAATAAAAAACGTGATAAGCAAATTACGCAAAAAATTAGGATTAAAAGTACTATATAAACCTAGAAAAACTACAAAAAAGTTTATAGTACTACCGAAATACAATAATGAAGGTTTTTATTCTCGCTAGTTTCTTGGTAGTTGCCGTAAGTGCATCTCTTGGAGAGCATGGAGACAAATTCCAGGCTTTCAAGGTAATTAACTTTATGATTTTTAAAATAATTTTTGTCATGTACATTATCTTGGAATATCTTTCCTAAATAAAAAAGAACACTGTGACAAAGAATAAGTAATATATATTTAAATATATATTAACAACTTTAAAATTAAAACTTTAGAAAATGCTTTTAAATTTTATTTTATATGGTATGTTTGTATCAAAAACGACCACCAAAACAAGCATAAACAATGTTCATTTTGTACAGATATCACATAAATATCTTTATAAATGGTGTGCTAGTGTTAATTGTGTACACCATGCAATCTGCAGTTCTGTTGAGTTTGACCTGATTTATCACCCAACCTAAATAAATGGCGTGTGTTAAATAACTTTAAAAATTTCTTTAAATTCTATTTTAATGCATGATTAAATATTATACAAAGTAGTGTTCTATTTTTAATATTGTACATATTATTATTTGAAAAACGGATACCTATAATTATTTTTTGTCCTTATTATTTTACTGTTACCATAGAGTATTTTCTTAGATACAAGTAAATACTATACAAAAATAATATGTTTTTATAGGTTATTTAAAAAGGTTAGTTTTAAAAGTTTGAAAAAAAAATAAATTATAGTTTTACTAATTAAAAATATTTTATTTTGCCGTAAGCAAAAATAAAATTGTTAGCGGAAAAAAAACCAAGAAATATAACATAAACCAAAAAATATTTTTTTCCGACTTAACTAGTAAGTTTTTTTAAAAAGTTTAAAATTTATTTTGCGGGACAACGTTTTTACTATTCTTTTCTTTGTCAATATTTAAAAAAATATCTAGAATAACTACTTTTTTAATAAAATCTTATGGTAAGTAATTTGTACTTAAAAAGGGAAAATAAATTTAAATAAAATTAAACAATAAACACAACTAAGAGTAATTAAAAAAAGTTTAAGTAAAATATATTTATTTTTACTCTGCTTTGCAGATCTGTGTAAATTTATTAAATATTACTTTAATATGTTTAGACCTTAAAAATATTAATTTTATTTTTTAATAAAATAATTCATATGTAACTGAATTATTTTATTCTTCAATTATCATTTATTAAATTAATAAGTGTTTGTCAATAAAAAAATATTTTACGTTTATTAGCTGACGCACGGCAAGACCTACAGAAACCAAGCTGAAGAAACTAAACGTTTTAACATCTTCCAAGACAACCTTCGCCAAATTGAAGAACACAATGCTTTATACGAACAGGGGCTTGTATCTTACAAAAAGGTAAATTGCCTGTAGTGTTTACTCTATTATTGCCTATATAAAAAAAAAAAAAAAAAAATAGGCGAAAGTTATTTGTGATTATTAAATGTCAGTTAGATAGATACCTACTGTAATTAATAGTTTATTCTTTGAGAGCATAGGGTCTATTTGTATTATTATAGTGGTAGTAAAAATACCTTAGAAAAATAAAAGTTTTACTTACACTGGTATTCTCCTGTAGATTGCACATAAAACTTATACTTCAGCAATAGATTGGTCAAGCCATAAAAAAAAACAATAAAATGTTATAAATACAGCTACTAACTTTTAAAAAATTATTTTAGCAACATTTAAATTGTTTTGCAAAGCTCATTACTGCAATTTTTTAAATTGTTTTTGGTAATAGCAAAACCACATTGGTTTAAGACAAAAGGTGAAAATTCTCACTGCTGTAATTAAAAAATAAAATTAAAATTTCACCATAATTAAAACTCATATTACAGTAAGGACTTGCTAATTCGAAACTAAAAAAAAAAACAAATCTCCTAATAAAAGATTAGGCGTTCAAATAATAATATTAAACATTTTATAAGAAAAGGAAAAAAATACATTTTTAACTTAGAGATTTTATTAAAAGTAAGAATTTAAAATAAATTTAAATGAAAATATGTATGTACGTACAAATGTACCTATAAATTAAAAATTTTAGAAAATATTGCACTTAACATAAATAAAAAGAAAACCATGGGTAATTACTTCCGAAAAACTCTGTAATATACTAAACTACTTACAGCTTTTCCCGCAAAAACTAAAAGGATTTTAGATTAGCGAAGCTTTGCTGTATTTATATTTGGTATTTTATATTAAAATTTTTTAAAATTGGTGGTATAATTATGACAAAATGTTTTAAAAATTTAATTTACTTATAAGAGAATATTTATTTTAAGATTCAGGTAGTTATTAATTTTATTACCCGCACTAACTTTAGCAATAAAATTTTGTAGGCATTAACAAATTTACCGACATGACCAACGAAGAATTCAGAGCCTTTTTGGCCTTGAGCTCTTCTAACAAACCATCACTCAATGCCACCAAGCACGTTTTGAGCGGGCTTAAAGCTCCAGCTTCCGTTGACTGGAGAACTAAAGGACAAGTAACAGGTGTTAAAGATCAAGGACAGTGCGGATCATGCTGGGCTTTCACCGTCGTAAGTATGAAAAAAAAATCTGATATTAGCTAAGAGTTTTACACATCACCAATCAAATATTTTTGTAATTCTTTTTATCTAGACATCTTTATTATTACATTTTAAACTTTAAAAATGCTTTCTGTTTCATTATAGGTTGCTTCCACTGAAGCTGCATACTACCGTAAAACTGGAAAACTCGTATCTCTTTCTGAGCAACAATTGGTTGACTGTACTACTGACATAAACTTGGGTTGTGACGGAGGATATTTGGAACAGACTTTCCCATATATTGAAAAGAATGGTCTTCAGTCTGAAGAAAGTTATCCCTACAAGGGTGAGTTATCAATTTACACTAAAATAATTATATTATTATTTTCGAAGAGTTCAATCTGGTCTTTAACACATAAAAAATGCCATGGTGACTTTCCTAACCAAAATAATATTTTAAATACCCTAGACCCTAGAAGATACAAAAAATATTAACAACAATAAAATTTTATATACAATTAGAAAAAAAGCAATAACTCCCCAAAATTAAAATATTAAATGATAAACTCCTGCTACGATAATATATAAACAGTTCAGATTACAATTCAACAAAACGCAGCCTTCCAGCAAGTTCGGAAATTGCTTTTTGCAAATGTGGTGTGTGGTACAATTTATCAAGTGAAAAATTATACGCGTTAAAAGCCCACTTTAGTAATTTCTCTCAAACGAGAGTCCAGACCTATGACCACAAAACCAAGCATTTTTTTGTATCTACAATAAAGCCCAAAATTGCCCTTTGGGCTTTTAAATTATTTTAAATTATTATATCCGAAATGAGAAGTTCGCAGGTTTTGGACGTGGAAAAAAAACTACTTTTCTTCAAAAATGTTGCCGACGTTTCGACCTTTATTGTGGTCTTTATCAAGGCTATTTTTGTATCAAAAAGTAGTTTGTGTCATTCTCTCTAAATCTATGTTGTATAGTCCATAGATATTAAAATATATGGGGAGCATCACAACACAACAAACTTAAATAATCCGCACACAATGATTAAAATGTAGAAACACCAACTATGATGAATTTTTACGAACAATAAGCAAAATTATAAACATATAAATATATCGTTCTCGATGAAAATCACAGCGGGCACTAACTTCTACACAATTATTATATCCCTTAGGATTTTAAAAGGAAATATAAGTAAAAAAATATTACAAGTTTAATAATTTATATTTAAAAGTTAGTTATAATGAGAAAAAATAAAATAGCACTTTTCTCTTACAGCTAGAGATGGCAGATGCAGTTTCTCCGCTTCAGAAGTTGTAACTAAAGTAAGCAGCTACAAAGTAATCGATTCTGAAGATGAACACGCTCTTCTTGACGCTGTTGCTACTGTAGGACCAGTATCTGTTGCTATTGACGCATCCTACCTTAGTAGCTACGAATCTGGTAAGATTAAATAGTTAATTTACGTAAACAATCTCCCAAGCAAAAAAATAAGTTTTAAAGATTTATTTAATATGATAACTTTAAAAAACCTTGTTAAATTAATTTTTGAATATTTTAATGCCAAAAAAATTTTTAAAATTTAAAGGTGCCACATAAGAAAGGTCATATTTGATATTTGTGTAAAAGATGCCTTAAAACTTGTTTCTAAACTCCCATCGCAATTTGTTGACATTTCGTATTACATTTTTTAAATTTGCAGCCATAGGATCATTCAAGTAAATGTTTTAATTACCCAAAAACATTGTTGTTTAATTTTCGGTAAAAAGTATCTTAATGTCTTTTTAGGTGTCTATGACGACAAATGGTGCTCCAAGTACCAATTGAACCACGGTGTCACCGTTGTTGGTTACGGTACCGAAAACGGAAAAGACTATTGGATTGTAAAGAACTCTTGGGGTTCTTCTTGGGGTGAGAAGGGTTACTTTAACCTTGCCCGTGGAAAGAATGCATGCGGTGTTGCCGAAGATACTGTATACCCAACCGTATAACTTATTTTGAAAAATTATGTAAAATCTTAAATTAACATTGTATTAAAGAACATGAAATAAAATTTTAAAAAGAAAATTACATTGTTTTAAAATACCCTTCACTGTCACAAAACTATAATATTTACTAATATTTTATTTAAAAGCTTGTTTTTTAAATAGGTACTAGCACAATCAAACTGTCCGCATACGTTCATTGTTTACAGATAACTTTGTCCCCGGCATTTCTACAAGTGGGCTCTTGTTTATGGCATTTGCAAGACATTTCTCTTGGCCACTTTTAAAGAGCATGTTTTTATTTAATTTGACATTCCCACATGGAACACTTATAACTTGATAGGCACAATATATGTTCTATTTTAGATAAGTACTCTACAATACCACAACAATTATTCTACAGGGTAGTCATTTAAAAACGAGACAGTGCTAATTTTTGGTACTCCAGGTCATAAAAGGAAAAATGCTGGAGCCGTCAAGCGTTGATTTTAGGAGAAAACCTTTTTTTGCAATTTTCACCTTCTGAACTCTAACCCCTTTGCAGGCGTTAGACTTACTAACAAAATCCTAAATGTACATTGTACAATGTACTGGCATTGCATGTTTCTATAGAAACTAACTTTGGTAAAGAATCTACTGCAACTGCTTGATTGTGGAGTTCGACCGAAACTAGTTTTCTGGCTTAAACCTAAACCAAGTTTACGGCCGAAACCGAAACTCATATGGTCATTATAAAATATCTTAAAATACTGAAGTTTTGGGCGAATGTAGAATATACAGGTCTGAAGAATTATTATCGAACCATTGTGATTAACAAGCAAAAGAAGAAGCGATCTTGCCTTTACATAAAAAGATACAGATTATTAAATATTTTTCGATTCTTAAAATGCAATAATGCCATATGTATGTACACGTGCTTAAAGCCTTTCCTGCAGTAGTGGGAGATAGAAACCACACTGGCGGCCCGCGGCCGCCGCGCCGGTCGCAAAGAATTTGAAAAGAGTTCTTTTGAAAGCAGTTTGGGGTGTCGCAAACTGTGGAGATTTCTTTGAAATTTACGGACATGGAAGACACTGGTAATTTTTTTTCTGTATGCAAAGAATGTTCTTTGGTGTGAAGTGTGCGTCTCTCAATTTTTTTAGTAATATCTTAATGGGTATAAGAGTTATTATAAAAAAATATTTAACAAAAAAATAGCACCCTGTAGTTCAAAAGCTAAGACGTTAAGGACATATGTTCTTATAAAGTCTCTTTCTTATTTTTGGGTGGAAAATCACCTCCTAAAATTTTTTGTATTTGTTTAGAAACACCCTGTTTCAAAAGGTTAATTTGCTTAAAATGTTTTATAAACCTCTTTATTCTGTAGAAAAGCCAACTATTATTTTATTTAAATTTAAACTCCCAGAAAACAAAATAACTATAAAATACCTATAATAGGACTTAACTTTTTTATATTATTTTTATTTTCTTGCCTGGTTCAATACCTAATAGGTGTATCTTTTACCAATTTACCAGTTTTACAAAAGTAATGTGAAACTTAAACTGTCAGTCATTCAGCTTAGTTTTAATAAAAGTTTTTACATTTTTAGTCAATTCAACAGTATTTTGTTGGTAAAACGTGTATCACATTTTGGAGACGGAACCATAGGCTTGGTTTTCGTTCTGGCAGTCTTGTTAAGAATTTATTATACTGGATTATGATATTTTTTTATGAAAATATCAGCGGCCGCCTGGCGCAAAGCTGTTGGAGAAAGTTCTTTTGCAAGCTGTTTGGGGTGTGGCAAACTGCTACGATTTCTTTTAAATTTTGATTTGTTTTTAAAATGTTGGTTTTTTACCGTAGAACAAAAAGTTTAAATTATTTAGGGTACCGTGCTGGTAATTCAGCAGAAAATATACTCGAGAGATTTGCATTTCTATTTGAAGGGGATTCGGTGCCAGTTAAAAGTACAATTATAAAAATTTAAAGTAAGTTTGAAACCAGCGGCTGTATACAAAATTGTAGGAAATGCATGTATAATGATGAGATGCCGCCTACACCTCTACTAACCGAGGAATGGCAAGTCCGTAAGACTGCTGTTTGCTGTTAGCCGGAATTAAATTTCCTTGTAATAGTACCAAAATTTCTAAAGAGTTTGATATTGAAGCAACAATCCGTGTATGAAACTGTTACCAAAATTCTAGTTTAATTTTAAATTTTTAGGGTTCCTATTAGTTCTATACATGGTTTTCTGGTATTTTGTTTTACAACGAATGTTTTTCAAAAAATATGGATCGGATAATTTAAAGTTTTTAAATTTTAAGTTTTAAGTACACATACAGTGGCGCTAATCCAAAAGATTCAGTTTTAAATTAATTTTTAGGTGAAAAAACTTGCAGAACCGAAGGGTGAATGGGAATGCTGGCGGAGCAGTAGAATGTAAAACAAATATAAACTAAGAACTAACTTTATTCTTTGGCTAAAAGTCTATATCATTGCCCATTATGCCAAATTCAATTTTAAAACTAAAAACATAAATTTAGGGTATAAAAATAAGAAAATACTATTAGGTATTACTATATATCCCGATATGAATATTTTACAGTTCGTGTATCGTGACATTTTATGGTTATCTAAATTATTAAATTAAAATAAAAAATGTTAAATTTTAGTTTTAAAGGAAACTTGCTTTAATCTCTGAACCATAGCATTTAGGTATAGAAACATGATATATTATTTTAAAAGGCTTTTTATGTTTCTTTAGATTTTTTGATAATATACAGGGTGTTCCAATAAAAAATGACTTTTTACCATTTTTAAATCTAAAGGTACAATCGCGAATTTTAGGCGACCCTGTATAATTCAAAATAAATTAAAGTAATATAGTAAGATGAGGGCAGGCAAATAAAAACCAGTATTGTATTGATTCCAACGTTTCGTGGCTGGATTGCCACTTTATTAAGGGCCAATACTCTACGAGGTCCCACAGCCTTTAAACATTGTATTATCTAACAAAGATATAACGTAAAGCTCCATATATTTAGAAAAGCCACCCTTAGCAGTACAAAATTCTTGTCAAAAAATTTGAAATTTATTTGCCTGCCCCCATCCCGCTATATTACTCCAATTTGTTTCTGAAAAGAGTGCTATAACCTAAACTATTTTAAACCCATTTTTTCATACAAAATCAATGTAAAGGACATTGAGCTGCTACACCCTAAATTTTAAGTGTCTACGAATGCAGGTAGAGTAATTAAAGCCTTTTATTTAGAGAGATGTTTAGAACAAAAAATATGGAAAATAATTTTTTAATCGAAATTCGTTAGGGATAGCTATAGAATAATATTAGGCAAAGATACTCAGAAAGTAGGAGCGGATCCAAAAATACCGAAATATTCAGGATGTTTCATTCGAAGTACTAAAGTTGATGCAACTTTATTGTATAAGCGGCAATGATGCATCGTTAAAATATTTTAGATCGTTAGATCACTATCCATTACCAATCTTGCAAATTTTCAAAGAAATCCAATGTCCCTTTTTCGTAAACGTCTAAGCTACCTACCATCGACCGTGAGGCACCCTGTATATAGAATTTTCTTCACTGCCAACGTTGATATATTAACAATTTTAATTTTGGAATAAGTAATTTCCTAACAATTTGTTGAATGTATCGGAATATCAAGTAGACTGGAGCGTGTTTCTAATCAGATTGGCCTTAATTATGTAAACATTTAGCATGTGTCAATTTGTGATAAAACACAGCATTCTTAAACTCTAAGCCGTGAAGGAGAAATCTGGCAACACAGCGTAGTAGGAATGTCAAGTAATGTTTAAAAGTAAACAGAAACAAGTTTAAACGATTGTTTAAAAGGTTTTTTCTGTTTTTTAAAGTTAAATCGTAGCGTGTAGTTATTATATAAAGTAATTCATTGTTATATTTAAAAAATAGGACCAGTACAAATATGTCAATAGTTGTTTTTACTTTAAAATGTGCGCGAATAGTTGATGCGTACGGCGTACATTATGGCACGAACGTGATGCGTTTTGGGTTGCAAAACGAATTACACAAATTATATTAAAACAGAGGGTTATCAAACAACATTTTATTTCCCCATAAACGATAAAATTGGGAAAGCCTGATTGTGCGCTATTGACCGAATAAGTATTTTTTTATTAAAAGTAAAAGTAGTACCTATACGGTAAATGGACAAATATATTTTACGGGCTACTAATTAACTAGGTGTGTTTTTAAAAAAATGGTTTTATTTGATATCAATAGTGTGTAAAGTGCACCAAAAACAATTATTTACCCCAAGCAATAGGGGTAAAATAAGATCAATTATACCAATATTTTATCAATTACGAAATATCTTAAGCCCAACACAACTGATTACAGCATATAAAGCCTTAGTCGAATAAATATTTAGGTATGGAATAATAAACTGGGGAGGCTTGTTTGACACTAGTCTAAGGACACTACAAACTACACAAAATTTTATTATAAAAGTAATGTTAAAAAAGGAAAAAAGATTTTCAACAGAGCGAATATACTCGGAAAATAAGTTATTTAATATAAAGCTCCTTTATATTTTACAACCTGTCATATTTGTACACACTGCATTCCAAAAGAAAAGAGTTTTGCATCGATGCCTGACTAGAGCCATTACCAGCCAGCATTTAACCCATAACTTGTATTACAAAACGCACTGTCAAAAATTTGTAAGTTTTCTAGGACCAAAATATTATAATATGTTACCTTTAAAGTTAAGAGAAATTGTAAAAAAACAAATTTTTATAAAAGAAGTTAAAAAATATATATTTGAAAATAGATTATTTTTTGTGTAGCGATAGGGCCATACATGACCCTTGTGAAGTCATTACGTTGAAGTTACATATGTAGTATTGTAGTAAATATTTTTTATTACTATGCATAGGCGTTATTGTTGTTATTTTTATAATGTTTTGCCAGATTGATAACGGTTGGGTTGGGGTCTTGGAATCCGTTCTAAAATTAAAAAAAAAATTGAATCCATTACAAAGACATATTATCTTTTATAAGTAAGAGTTTGTTTTTTTTTTAGTTTTAGGTTTTTGGTGTAAACTATCCTGACTTTTATTTATGTATTTAAATGCCTTATTGTTCATATTCTCTGGAGCACAGTACAAATTTTTTGTAAATTTAGTGTGCTCCATTTATGAATTTCTTTTTGTTAATTTTGATTATTTATAAAATAAACAAATTTATTTATTATTTATTTATTTAATATCGTAAGGACTATATCAACTAATACACATAAATATCCTGGTAAGTTCACCAAAAATATTATTTATATAGATATTCTGAAAGTTATTTACCTAAGACGGTTTTAGGATAAATATAGTGGAAAACCTAATTTTAAGCGTTTGTTAAACGTTATTTTGTATATATTTTTTAATAAACAAATTGTATTTTAAAAAATGTTTCCATCTCTTTTAGTTAAGGAGCTAAAGCCTTATAAACAATAAAATTGTTCATACCAAATTTCCGTCACTTCCGACACAAGAGCAAGTTTGAAATTTGAATTCGGCGGGTCAAAATCCATAGGAATACACTCTGAAACTCCGTGAACTCCAGACTATGCTTTACTCTTGGACATTTTTTATATTGTTAGTTATAACTTGCCCTGTATATTACCAATCAGAGAAAAAACTTGTTTTATCAGTTTTGGACCATGCAACCAGTTTTTCCAAAAGGAATTTTAAAAATTCTAAAACTTTTGGTCCATTTGTCCTTTTCTAACAGCTATCCCGGGGCACACTGTATGTTGATAGTAAGATTTTAAAAGAAAAGGTTTTTTCATTCTATTTATTGCATTTTAATAAAAAAGCTTTTTTTTACTTTTAAATTATTTGAAATAAAAATATATCACATACATATGATATATTGTCTGCTCAGATGCCAGTACTGGATATAATGGAATCTGTTTATCGCTTTTGGTTTAATCAGAAGTGGCATAAATTTTCATATTTAGTGTGGCGAGCGTGGTGTAGGGTAACGTACCAGCCTCTCACCGCAGAAATACGGGTTCGAATCTCGGTTCCTTACACCGGGTTTTTAATAGCTCGTCACCTCACAGATGGTAATGGCAAAGCCTCTCTGCAGTATACCGCAAATCATAGGTAGTAGTTATTTAAAATAACGTCCGTGGTGGCACTACCGCGTTGTCTAAAAGGTGATGTAAAATGCAAATACTGCTTGTTTTAGTGTATGGATAACATTGGCGGGAGAGGGTAAAAAATGGGTCAAACATTTAATAAAACGGTTGAATGAAAAAGTAATTGTGGCAAAAATACATTTTAAAAAAACCGTTTTTCCCAAAAATGTTTTTTCTTCTATAGCTCATTTAAGTTTTGTACACGGAAATAAAATTTGGTAAATATTTATGCAATTGTAACACCTACACAGCTACAATGTGTAGCACTAGAGGCGCCAGATACACGTAGTAGTAAAACTAGCTCCGTTTTTTTAGAAAAAAATGTGCAGTAGTAATTAATACTTTTGTAGCAGAACTTCATGTTATCGTTTTCAATACTACTATAATGTAGTCAAAATTCATATTTGGTTACTGTTGTTAGCTACTACCATTTACTTACAAAACTTTAGGACTCGTTGATTTTCATAGCAGAAAATTATTGCAAAAATTATACTTAGAACGTTATTAATACACATATTTAACACAATTTTTGCGCTACACTCTTATAGCACACAACGCCTTTCGATTTTTTCTTCGTGTAATAGAAAAAAAGTGTAAATAGGTGAATTTGTAGATAATTGTCTCGTTATTAGAAAGATGTAATTCAATATTTATTGTGTTTGTACGTTTATGAGCTACGACATAAACTTGCACTTTTTAAATGGAAACCATAGTTGACTATGACATTTATAAAAATCTTTTTAATAAGCTTTATAACGATGAATACTAAGATATACTTTAAATAGAGAAAGTAACGTAGTTCAGTGTGCTTTCATAATTTTTAACTTTGTTTTATATGTCATTTAGCTTTAAACAATAATTTTCATCTCATAAAATACTGTAAGTCCATTAAATTAATTAATAAAACATATAACATATTTTGCATTTAAAAATGATTTGAAGTACCCTGTGATACAAATAAAAACGTGATAAGCAAATTACGCAAGAAGTTTAGACAAAAAGTACTATATAAACCTAAAAATAAAAAATATAGTACCACTCAAATTAAATAATGAAGGTTTTTATTCTCGCTAGTTTCTTGGTAGTTGCCGTAAGTGCATTACTTGGAGAGCATGAAGACAAATTCCAGGCTTTTAAGGTAATAAACTATAATATTTTATTTTTCATTTTTATACATTACCTTAAAATAACTTTCCTAAACTTAGAAATAAATAGTTTCTTACATTTTTATATAATTTAAAAGTTTAGAAAATGTATGTGATTTATATTTTATATGGTATGGTTTCATCATAAAATGATCATCAAAACAAGTACAAAAAGTGTTTATTTTGTGTGAAAACGACATATCTTTATAAATTGTCTGCTGGTGTTTATTGTATACAATATGTTATTCAATAATTAAAAAATTAGTCTAAAAAATCTCGTCAAAAATAAGTTTATTACCCTGGCTAAATAAATGCCATGTGCCAAATACCTTTTAATTTTTTTTTAATTTAATTTATTGCATGTTTACATAGAATACATTGTAGGTTTTCATTTTTTATTATTGTACTGTCAAACGGTGTTAAACCGGTCAAATTTTGCTAGTTTTTGCTTTTTTTTTGGTGTTTTCGCATTGAAAAAAATTAGAAAAAATATATGTTAGAGCTTGAAATTTTAGGTAGTTATACTGCTTAAACTGTTAAAACACCTTTAGTTTTTTCTTTATTATTATTATTATTATTATTATTTAAAGAAAGTATATCGGTTTCACCCCGCATTGGGAGGGGGATAAAATCGATCACCTTTTACGTACATTTGACTTTAGCAATTCCAAGGTTTTAAATTAAATTACAATAAAAAAACTAATAAAAAATTGTTTATTTAATAGAGAAATAAACATTTTTTTAACCTACTTTAAAGCCCAAATATCGAACTCCAGCAGTGAGTAATCATTACCTTTATTAAAAAAAAATAAATAAATAACACCATTTCTTCAATTTTGGTAAACAAAAAGAGTTATGATAAGTTTATTTAAATACAAAAAATACAAAATATCAAAAAAAAATAAAAAAATTAAATATTGTTTCATTCAAAGAGAAAACCAGACATACACTTTAAAAAATAGTATATAGGAGTATATATTTTTGTTAGTATTTAATTATATTCTATCTTACAAATATCTGATATGTATTTGGAGGTACACAAAAAATTTTGCTTTTTTGTGTACAAGACAGTTAATAGGGTAATTATATTATATTCTGAAATAATTTTACTGGAAAAGCATATGTCCCATTTATTTGTACAAAATTTGACGATTACAGTCTTCAACACCAAGATTTTCTTTGTTTTCCTTAATGTGTGTATTTTGAGGATCTTTTACATCAGGTTCTAATGGGGTACTATTTAAGTCTTTGGACGTTCCAGGTTCTAGTTCAATACAATTATTTTGAACGACCTCGTATAAGTCGTGTGTAAGCAATGCTCGAACTCTAATGGCTTTTTTAAATATTATGGATCATATACTGTTTTTCTAGTGGGACCAGATTTTTTAATATAGTTTTAATTTTTATTCTAAACAAAAATAATTTGTATTAATAATATGTTGAATTGTACCATAATGATTGAGGAATTGGTGTTTTGTGCGAGGCGGGAAAGCAATATTTTAATTTGTTCATCTAAACACATTTTTTTATAAACCAAAATTGGAAAAAAATCACGGCAAAAAAATTATAGTAAGACCAATTTAACAGTGATTGATATCATCCCACCAGTTTTCCGCTTTTTATATATCCATCAATAAAAAAGTAAAAAATATTGATAAAAATTTAAAAACTTTTTAGTTTTATAGCCGGCAATAATTATACTTACCACGCAGCCTTAGCCTTTTCTATGCACCTGTACAATGAAACCTTTTCAGGCTTTTTCGTTATTCACTATCCTTAACCTCTTTAACTCATCCACGTTACTAAACGAAGCGTCAAAATAAACCTCTGTAATGCTGACTGTTGAGAACACTAAACCTTTGCGTATTGACTTGTCGGGTTTTGCCGCTCGCAAAATGCCATATACAATCGGGACTGAAAATATTAATTAAAAAATACGTATTTTTGGATTTACCGCCGCTGATCGGTTTAAGTACGTAATATTAGTTAACAAACGAATTATTATACCTTATGACTTTATTGCCCTTTAATTTTTCTGTTTTAAAAGGTTTTGTTTCAGAAGTTTATAAAATAATAAATCATACCTTTACTAATTGTGAAGATTGTATTTTTATAATATATAGACACTAATCAGAACAAATAAACATAATAAAAATATATTATTTCTTTTATATCTAAGTCTATAAGTTAACAAAAAAAAACTAAAAACCTGTTTGTATCTTATTTTATTAAAAAAACTAATTTATAAAAATTTATGTGCATTTTGGTATAGGCCTTATACTTTTAATTAGCTTTAATTTTATTTTACTAATTTATTAGAATAGAATCAAGATGGCGCCGACTGAGGACGACGCGAATAAACAGTCTGATGTAAAAAAGTGCAAATATTGTAAAAGTAATGTTGTTTCAAGCTCAGTAAAGTGTGAATTGTGCCTAAATAGTTATCACCACTCGTGTGCTTTACGAAATAGAGGGCTGCGAGTGATTAGTGGATCAAAAAGCCTAATACGATGCTCCGACTGTGGAGTTGAGGAACAAACCAAGCTAAGTGATGAATTATCGAAGAAAAACCTGGAAATTGCTGAATTAAAACAACAAGTAAGAGATCTCCAATGCAAAAATGATTCCTTTGAAAGCAATTTATCCATCTTACATCAAAAATTGGATTCCATAAACGAAGCAATCTCAAAAAAATTCCAACTATGCGAGGAATTTATATTTGAAAAAACCTCCAAAAATAAAAACAGGCCAACCCTAACAAACAGTCGATCTCAAAGAAGCAATGATGCCAAAACAGACACCGAACAGTACTCTGTACTGGCACCAACACCCACGTCAGGTACAACTGACAACAGTGGCGGCGTAACAGAAAACGGTAGTGGCTCCAACTCCGCTAACAAACTAAACAAACCTACCCGCATGCATGAGGGCAAAGGCCAGCAGACGAAAAAGAAGGAAGAAAGCAACACTAACCTAACTTCTTCTAGTAATGTTGACACTTATGCTGGGAATGGACATGATGAAAAACAAAATAACGAAACAAAGGAGGGACACTGGGAGCAAGTTGAACCAAAGAAAAAACGTAAAAGTAATAGACCGACACCCGTGCGTGGATCAGGTAACAACACTGAGGGCTTGAGGGCGGCGGACGAGACAAAACAGACATATCTCTTCATCTCTGGTCTCGACCTTAAAACAGAACCTACCCAAATTATTGAGTATCTGAAAAGTATTGATGAAAACTGTACATGTGAAAGAATGAGAACGAAAAAAAAACCTGCAGCTCTTTTAAACTGGGCATAGCTCCAGACAAGGTAAGCGAAATCATGAAACCCAATCTCTGGCCAAATGGCATAATTATCAACCATTTTATGCACCTACAACCCCTGGAAAGATACCAAGGATCAACCCCAAACGGGCACTCGAAACGATTCAGAAGCCAGGTGTAAACAAGATCAATGGGAAGGTCTTGAACAGTGAAAAATCAAATAAAAAAACTAAAAATTTTGCATTGCTTCATGCAAATGTGCAATGTCTGCGGAACAAGGTGGATGATTATAGTATCCTTCTTGAGGAGAAAAAGATTGACTGCTTTTGTGTAAACGAGCACTGGCTTGCTCCCGATGAATTTAAAATAATTAAACTTGCGGAATTTAATGCTGCTGCTGGATTTAGCAGATCGGTGAAAAAAATGGAGGCGTTGGCATTTACCTCCGTAACAATCTCGAATGCAATACTCTTAACCTGGAGTCACTGTCGATTGAACAGCAATGTGAAGTCGCAGGGATTCTAATAAAACAACATGATCTGCAGATTGTCACAATCTACCGTTCCCCTAATGGTGATTTTGAAACATTTCTGGAGATTCTTAATAAGGTCTTGACAAAAACTGATCTAAACAAACGAACAATCATATCAGGTGACTTCAATGTTCACTTTCAGACGCATGACAGGAGGGCGACTGATGTCATTAATACGTTTTTGTCTTTTAATCTTTTTAAGGCCGTATCATTTAACACTAGAAATAATGCTTGTTTAAACAACATCTTTTCCAATTTAAGTGAGTCAACTATTGCATCAAAACGGGTCCCTCTTTACCATCTGTCTGATCATGATGCCATAAAATGTACTTTCAGTGTTGTTTTAAATAAATCCAATAAAATTCGTGTTAACTACAGACCAATAACCCAGCTTGGGCTGTTTAATTTTTATAATAATATTGAACGACAGTCCTGGGATTTTATCTCAGACGATGGTACTGATATAAATGAAAATTTTCAAAGCTTACAAACATAATTGTAACCTCAATGGAAACTTGCTTTCCGTTAAAATCTAAACTTGTTGACGTAAATAGCAAAAGAAAGAAACCAGTAACTTGGTTTAACGATTCACTTAAGGCAATGCGGGAAAGGTTGCAGTTCATCACTTCACTGAATAAAATTAACCCCACCCTAATGCCACTCGAGATGGTAAAAAAGTAAAAAGAAGCTATCACTATGAAATATGTAAAGCAAAAAAATCTGCCCATGACACCTATATACACTCTGCTAACAATAAACAGGCTGCGATGTGGCAAATAATTAACAATAACAATCAACCAAACAATAATAATACTTCAGTGAAACTGAATGCTGAAAATTTTAACAACTATTTTGTTTCCATTGCGGATAAGATCATCTCGGATATGCCCATATCTTCTCATGACTTCAAAGAATACCTAAAAAAAAACGAGGGGTTTCCGGAGCTAAAGGTCAGACATATTACACTGAATGAAACACGTCACCTCATTTCCAACCTAAAAATAGCAAATCTAAGGATCTCTTTGGCATTAACACCAAAATCATCAAGAATATCAAAAACTTGCTAGTTAGCCCACTAACCAAACTAATTAACATAGCTATCTCACATAATATGTTTCCAGATATTCTTAAAACGGCCAAAGTTATCCCTATTTATAAAAATAAGGGCTCTATTGATGAATGCACAAACTATAGACCAATATCTATACTTCCAATACTCTCCAAAGTATTTGAATCAGCTCTGAAATTACAACTAAATAATCACTTTGAAGATAATAACCTTTTCTTTCAGAAACAATTTGGTTTTAGAAACAAAAAGTCAACAACCCTTGCGATAAATAGTCTTGTTGGTCTTGTTCAGGAGGGTTTTGAGAGGGGTCTTGACACTTTTTCTTCTTGTCTTGATTTATCAAAGGCATTTGATTGTGTTCAACATGATATCCTACTGGAAAAACTGCCCTTCTACAACATCAGTAATTGCACAATAAATCTTATCAAGTCCTACCTCTCAAACCGGTTCCAGTATGTCTCATATGGGCGTAAGGCCTCCAGTCTAAAATTGATAAGGCATGGCGTTCCGCAGGGGTCAGTTTTGGGCCCAATCTTGTTTCTTATTTTCTTGAACGACCTGCCAAACTTCCAGCAATTTATTGAGATAATACTGTTTGCGGATGACACCACGACCCTGGAAAGCTACCACCCGACAAACTTTAAAAGTACAAATATCCTTGAAACGCAAAACAGTATTCAACAATGGTTTCTATCGAACAAACTTTCCCTCAACCTAACAAAATCACAAAACATAAACTTTTCTCTAAGACATGGGCAAAACCACCTCCAAGCAGACCTGTGTAACGAGGTTGTTTTTCTGGGGGTCACACTGGATCCTGGACTTACCTGGGAGGCGCATGTTGAAAACCTCACCAAAAGATTAACTCAAGCCATCTACTTAATAAGGAGCCTGTCCAATTCTGTGACCATAGATACATTATTATGTGCATATCATGCCTGCTTTGGATCCAGAATATCTTATGCCTTGATTGCCTGGGGTCATTCGGCCCACAGCACAAGGATTTTCTCTTTACAAAGAAAATGCATCCGAATAATGTCCGGAATCGGTTACAGGGATGATTGTAGGGAGAACTTTGTCCATCTGAAAATTCTTACTTTCCCCTGCCTGTATATTTTACAATGCCTTCTGTTTATAAAACAAAACATTCATCTGTACCAGAGTCATCAAAATGTACATGATCACAACACACGTAACAACTTAAATATTGTACATAATTATCACCGACTTGCTAGATCTAGAGGAGGCACAAATTATTTTGCTATTACTTTCTTCAATGCTCTTCCTCAGTGTATAAGGGAACTTAATGAAATAGCTTTTAAAAAAGCAGTCAAGGGATATCTCCTCAAGCATGCTTTCTACTCTTCTGATGAGTACTTAAACAGTTCCTTTCACTTTAATTATACCTGCTAATCCTCCTTGGTCTGGAACAGTTTGTTACGATAGTTTATCATAAACAATATGTAAATTATTAAACTCGCTTCAGGACCTTGCCCAAGTGCATAGTAAATTCTGTCAAATGTATGTTTAGTTTTAAAGTGTATTATGTTATATTTTAAAGACTTTCTTTTAATTTGTATTTAAAAAATGTTTTATATTATTTTTTTGTGTATTTTAAGTTTTTCCTATTGGAAACACCTTTTGACCACTGTTGACGTGTAAAAGTATCCTGTATACATTATTACCAATAAATGATTTGATTTGATTTGATTTGATTATTTAATATTTTTTTATTTATTTTGCCAAACAATATTTTTATTATTCTTTGCTTTGCCTATATTAAATTTAACCATTTTTTAAATTAATCACTTTAAATTAAATCTTTTATTAAGTAATGTAATTTAGAAAAAGCAAAATTTAACAATAAACACAACTAAAAGTATTAAAAAACAAAAAAATTACATACATTTATATTTTCTTTGATTAGCAGATCAATGTGTAAAATTTTATAAAATAGTATTTTAATATGTTAAGACCTTTAGTAAACATTTTTATTAAACATATATATTTTTTGTTATTAATATAATTATAATTTAATAAAAATATTTTGTCCTAAATTAATTCTTTAATAAATTAAATTATATGTTAATAAAAAATATTTTATTATTTTAGTTAAAGCATGGCAAGACCTACAGAAACCAAGCTGAAGAAACTAAACGTTTTAACAACTTTCAAGAGAACCTTCGCCAAATTGAAGAACACAATGCTTTATACGAACAGGGGCTTGTATCTTACAAAAAAGGTAAATTGCCTGTAGTGCCTCTGTAAAAATAAAAAAATCAACGGTTTAACTTGCTTATTAAAAAAGGCCATAAGTGATTGTGATTATTAAATTTTAGTTATACAGGGTGTTTTCTAATTGAATGTCAGTATTGACGGAGGTGATTTTTGGGTTTAATTTAGGAACAAAACTTCAGATTTACGTATGTCCTAAACGTCTTAACAGATACAGGTTGTTAAAATTTAAAAAAAAAACAAAAAAATTTGAAAACACTTTTTAGTATTTATTATTTTTGTTACATAATTGCTAATTAAAAATTATAAAACCTATTTTTAAAGGAAAAATATCCCGCAATGTGTGGTCTAAAAATGTGCAATTAGGTGAATTTAATTTTATTTTTCTTCTAATACGAAAAAAAATTAGGAAACAATGAAGCGGTATTTTTATTTATTTAATCTAAAGAAAGCACAATAATTTCATACACATTTACACAGTCTTGGCGTACCGTTTTTTTGTTGGAAATATTCCTTCAGTTGCCTTTCCCGACGCCACTGGACTTACTAAATGTAATTAAGTTAGTGATAAATTACCCTCCTTATGTTATTAATAATATTGCCAAATAAAAACAAAATTTGGTGAAGAATAGTTAGGATATTAAAAAAAAGATTTTTTTAAATTTTGACACTTGTATCTCAAAAGTTAAGACGTTTAGGACATACCTTCATATGAAGTTTTCTTCTTAAAATAAACCCAAAAATCACTTTTTTAATATTAACATTTAATTAGAAAACACCCTGTATATATATCTACTGAAATTAAAATTTTCTTCGTTATTAGCATAGAGGCTGTTATTTGTAGTAAAAATACATTTTTATAAAAGCTTGTTTAGAGCTTGGAAAAATAAACTTTTTAGTAACAGTGGTATTCTTCAGCAGATTGTACATAAAACTAATGCGTTAGAAATAAGATTCATAAATTTTCCAAGCCAGAAAAGAGCAACAAAAAAAATTTTTTAGCAACATTCAAATTGTTTTGCATTACTGCAACTTTGTAAATTGTTTTTGGGTAGATCATTTTTAAAACGAAAAAAATTATAGTAAAATGAGACCCATTGTAAGTAAAAAATATTACAACAAATTTAAGGAAATATAAATTTCAGGCGATCTGAGTGCGAAAAGGGGTAGGATGTAAAAAACGGTTTTTCTGGGTTTTAGGTCAAACTAAAAGTATTATGAAAAAAGTTTAAAATTAAGGTTTTAGGTAATAAAAAGATCTACAATTTTTATATTTACACTTTCTTTACATAACCTTACAATTTATGTAAAAATTTTAAAAACCCATGTTTTTGGTTTTTATTTTTATCTTCTACAAAAACATTTTTTTCACGAAATTTGGTAAAAACGTACTTTTATTTGTTCCAAATACACTGTAATTTTTACTTTAAAATATTAACTTTATTTTAGATTTTTTGACTTGATATTGAGGAAGTACCCTTATTTTCAATTAAAAATTTACATGTCACATTATCGGCTATTTCAAAAAAGTAGGTCAGCTTTTTGTTCATTGAAATCTCTACTTTCTGATGGTGTTAAAAAGTAAACATTACCACAGTAAGTTTTCTCAGAAAATGAATTTTCATAAGACTAGTTATTTTGCCGGAAATCGACAAAAACCGTTTTTACCCTTAAAAACTTACCCCTTCCACTTTCCAACCCAGAACGCCGAACATTATTTTTCCTTTTTTTTATTATATAGATTACATTTTTTATTGGGTTTTATTTTCCTATAGATTTCATTTGGTTTCAAAAATAATCGACTTTAGTTTAATAAAAATAAAACAATTTTTTGCGTTTTTTAAGAATATTTACCATTGTAATGTATAGTTTTACACCTTAAAAAGTAGATATTTAAACAAACACAACGATATGCGACTTATTGAAAATTGCCGATATTTTGACACGTGAATTTTCGATTGAAAACAATGGTATTTTTTAATATTAAGTCAATAAAAAAGTATAAAAATAATTATTTTAAAACCAAAAAATTACAGTATATTTGGAACAAATAAAGGTACATTTTTACCCAGTTTCCTAAAAAAATTGTTTTTGTAAAAGATAAAAATAAAAATCAGAAACTTGTTTTTGTATTTTTCACATAAATTGTGAGGTTATGTAAAAAATCCTCCTAAAAATGTTGTACACCTTTACATTGCCAACTTTGCAATTTAACTTTTTTCATTAAACTTGTAGTTTGACCGAAAAACTAGAAAAACCGAATTTTACACTTTAACCCCCTCCTCCCCCTTCTCGACTTTAGATCGCCTGAAATTTATTTTTCAATAAATTCTGTTATATTCCCTACTTTTTTAGTGGGTTTTATTCTACTATAATTTTTTTTGCATTTTACTTTTTTTAATGGGTTCGGCACCGGTCCAATAGGGTATCACATTGGTTTATTACAAAAGACAAAAATTAAATAAAGGCTTTACCTTATTTAAAACCCATATTACAGTAAGGCCTCAGCTAATTCGAAAAAGAAAAACAAGTATCATGCCGAAATGTTAATCGTTTAAATAAAAGTATCAAATAATTTACTAGACACATTTTTAATTTAGAGTTTCATTTAGTAAAAATTTAAAATTAATTTAAACTATGTACGTACGTACAAATTTACCAATAAATAAATATGTATGAACTAATCATAAAAAAGTCTGTAATATACTAAACTGCTAACCGACTTTTTCTGGACTGGGGGTTTCAGATTAGCAAAGCTGTACTGTATTCATATATTATATTTTATTTTTTAAGATGTTATTTATTTTAAAAATATTGTGGTAAATAATTTTATTACCGGCACTAACCTTAGCAATAAAATTTTGTAGGCATTAACAAATTTACCGACATGACTAACGAAGAATTCAGAGCCTTCTTGGCTTTAAGCTCTTCCAATAAACCATCACTTAATGCCACCAAACACGTTTTGAGTGGGTTTGAAGTTCCAGCTTCTGTTGACTGGAGAGCTGAAGGACAAGTAACATGTGTTAAAGATCAAGGATTCTGCGAATCATGCTGGGCTTTCAGCGTCGTATGTATATAACTTTTTTTAAATTCTGATATTAGTTAAGGATATTACAAGTCACCAATCAAATTTTTATGGGTAAAAATTATCTTTAAATTTTTTAGTTGGATATTTTAAAAATTAAATTTTTAACTTTAATACTGGTTTTTATTTTACTGCAGGTTGCTTCCACTGAAGCTGCATACTACCGGAAAACTGGAAAACTTGTATCTCTTTCTGAGCAACAATTGATTGACTGTACTATTGGTATTAACAACGGTTGTGAGGGAGGATATTTGGAACAGACTTTCCCATATGTTCAAAAGACTGGTCTTCAGTCTGAAGAGACTTACCCATACACTGGTAAGTAATTAATTTAAACTATTTAGATTATATGGATCAAATTTTTAAAAATTTTAATCCAGTCTTTTATACATAAATGTATGCTAATTGCCTTTTATTTTTCCATAGCATTAACATGGTAAAGCTATAACTTTTCTAACTAAAATATTATTTAAAATACTTTATACTTTTAGAGACATAAAAAAATGCCACAACAATAATATATTATAATTATTAATAAAAAAGGCACAAACAGTTACCTTAACTCGAAACTCCAAATGATTAACTTCTGCTGCGATACAGTTCAAATAAACCATTTAACAAAACGCGGCATTGTATATCACACATTGCGACCTTTGCTTGATTAAGCATTTTATTATTAACGCTTTTAACATTCAAAAAAATATTTTATTGACAAAAGTACAAGGCAACACACAATAAAAATAAAAGTGTCGAAAATAAGCTTACCCTTTTAATTATTATTTAAGTTTAATTATTAATATTTATTTTATTTTTTTTAAATAACGACAAATACAATTACACACACTTTTTTTCTTACAGCTGTAGATGGCAGGTGCAGTGTCTCCGCTTCAGAAATTGTAACCAAAGTAAGCAGCTACAAAATCATCGATCCTAAAGATGAAAACGCTCTTCTTGACGCTGTTGCTACTATCGGACCAGTCTCTGTTGCTATGGACGCATCCTCCCTTAGTCACTACGAATCTGGTAATATTTAAAACTGCATTTACGTAAATGCCCTTCTAAACAAAAAATAAAAATAAGTTTGAAAGTTAGACCAATTTGCAAAACTTTAAAAATACTTTGTTGAATTTATTTTTTAATAATTTAATGCCAAAAAATATTTAAAATTTTAAAGTGCCACATAGGGAAGGTTATTACTTTTTATAAACTTTACCATAAAATTATTAGGGTGCTATTACTTATAAAGATATAAGGCGAGGTTAAAATAATTAATACATTAAAAAAATATATTTTTTGTGCTTACTTACTAAACTTTAGAGACAAATATGCATATATAGGCATTTCCTATATTATTTGCAAGATTTAAAACAAATCTAAAATTAAGCACTGGCTAAAGGACCGTCGGCGGTTTTGCTTAATTATAAGAAGAAAACCGCCGTACAGCGGTTTTTGTATTAACGTATAAAAAAACACAAAAATTAGAATTAATATATAATATTACCGGCGGTTCTTACTTATTTTATCGGTCGGCCGTCGTCCGGCGATTTTGTCTATTAAAACTATTTAAAAACGCCAAAAAATAGTTAAAGTTAATATAACCTTAATAATGATTAATTTTGCTGTGCTGTAAGCGTTTAGTTATTTGGGGTTTTATTGTTTAATATTGTAGTTTAGTTTATAGCACCCTTTGAGAAAACAAATTGGATTAATATACGACGGGGGCATACGAAGACAGGCAAAGAAAAACACTTTTGTATCTATCTAAACGTTTCGTAGCTGAATTGCCACTTTATCAAGAACCTATAATTAAAAATACACATAACAAGGCTATTTCGTCACATGGACCCAACATTTGAACACCAAAAACACTTCTAAAAAAAATTGTTAAACAGGAAGGCCAAAATATTAACTTATTAGGACGTCATTGTCAGCATTAAAGTCAGCAATTGAATATAACCTAAAATTCCTAAAAAGTAAAAAAATATTTGTCGAAAATTTAAATTATGAACAATAAAATTTTTAAACAAATGAATAAAAAATTATAAAGAAAAAAAGTTTGTTACCTATCCGGATTTACATACATACAGGGTGTCCAGTAACTCAAGCGACAAACTTAATCAAACGTTTCTACAACAAAAATAAGAAAAAACTTCATTTAAACATATGTCATAAACGTCTTAGTTTTTGAACTACGGGGTGTTAAAAATTTAAAAAAGAAATATATTATAATAAAAAAATGGTACGTCACTGCATTTTTTAAAATAAAAATAATTTTTAAAATTTTTATTAAGTTTGGAACACATTTTATTTCTTGACTTTTTTTTATTTGATGCACGGTTTTCGCGTAAATAAATAATATCTGTTTCTGGGCATGGTCAAATCCCTATCTTATTAAAGAATAAAATATCGAAGGTAATTTTTCACTGTAGGATTTGATATAATCCATACAAAATGACCGTGCAGAGTTGTAGTTTTTATTAATTTACGCAAAACCGTGTATCAAATAAAAAATAGTCAAGAGGTCAAACGTGTTCCAAACCTAATGTGAATTTTAAAAATTATTTTTATTTAAAAAAAATACAGTAACCTTGTTTTTATTTAAAATTATTTACCCTAAACTTCTCATGGACGACACTGGTAATAATTACATTTTTTCTTGGATGCCAAAAATGTGTTTTGGTGCATAGCAGACGACTCCCAAATTTTTAAAAATTTCTCAATTGGTATAATAGTTATTTTAAAAAAACAATAACCTTTTAAATTTTTAACACCCTGTAGTTCGAAATCAAAGACGTTTAGGACAATTTTTTAAATAAAGTTTTTTTATATTTTTAGTGTAGAATTAGCCATTAAAGTTTGTCGGATAAGTTGTAAAACACCCTGTATTGTGTAATAATATTGCTTTTAATAATATTGGCCGTGTAAGAGATGCTATAAAACTTGTGTCTTATGCAATTTGTTGACATTTTGTATCACATTTTTTGAATTTGCAGCCATAACAGCATTTATGTGAAGCCACGCTGTTTTAATTACTAAAAATAATTCCTAATTATTTGTAAAAAGTATCTTATATAAAAAGTTTGACATTGTTGTCTTTTTAGGTGTCTTTGATGACGAATTGTGCTCCCGGATAATTTAAACCACGGTGTCACCATTGTTGGTTACGGTACCGAAAACGGAAAGGACTATTGGATTGTAAAGAACTCTTGGGGTATTTATTGGGGTGAAAAGGGTTACTTTAACCTTGCCCGTGGAAAAAATGCATGTGGTATTGCCGAAGATACTGTATACCCAACCGTATGAATGATTTTGAAAATATTTTGTAAAAGTTGAATTTAAATTGTATTGAAGAATATAAAATACATATTTTGAAAAATATTTTATTATTTTAAAATACTTGTTATTGTCACAAATCTATAAATTTAACTAATAATTTTTTTAAAGGCTTGTTTTTAAAGACATGTTTTTCTTTTATTTTAATTTCAATCAATCTGTTCGCATAAGTACATTATTTTCAAATAACTTCATCCGCAGCATTTCTACAAGTGTTGTCTTGTTTATGACATTTGCAAAAAAATCTCTTTACCAATTTTTTAGAGCATGTTTTTACTAAATTTAACATACTTACATAAAGAATGACACTTATTTTCTATTTTAAATAAGTATTCCACATAGCCACAATAATTATTATCAAGATAGCCATTTAAAACAAACATAGCTAATTTGGACACTGCAGGTCCTAAAAGAAAAACTCTTGGACACTTCAATTTATGATTTTGGGGAAAACATTGTTTTCCAAGTTTTGCCACCCGAAATACAACCTTTTTGCAGGGTTAAGACTGACTAACAAAATCCTAAATGGAAAGAGTTTTGTTATAAGTTATTTTAAAGGTTTTTCAACCCTGATTGAAACTGCCACGTTTAAAGTCTCTGTTGTTATTTTAGTTGATATGACAGCTTGTCAAAATTTTAATTTTAATTTGTTCAACGATAATTATTAAATTATCTTAAACAGCGAGCTGTTTTAAACTAAAGGGATATGACAAATGACAAGGGTTAAACGATCTTTAAAACGATATATCAAATAAAGGGTGTGATTCACCCATAAGTTTTAGGGTTAAATCATACCATCGCCAAAAATATTATTTTATTTTTTCAAGGGGTTCTGTTTGTTTCCAAGAAAATTACCTTTTACTTTGGCAAAGAGTCTATGGCAACTGTTATTTATAAAATAGGTACAATTAAAATATTAAAATTTTCGCCAGTTTTTTTCCGGGTTCTGACTTTTTTTTTTTAAACCCCTTATATTTATAAAATAAAGGTTATTTGCTAGTATACCTTTACGATAGACTAAACAAAAATCGGTAATAATTATACATTTTTACTCCTATTACCGAAATTTATACATATTATTGAAAGTTCGGTAATATGTATAAATATTTATATCTATTACCGAAGTTTTTACTCTTTACATTAATATTAATATTTATATTAGTAATTTTTTATTTTTTTATTTTTTTAAATTTTAACTTGACGGTGACAGACTTGCCACCAAAACATGTTTTTAAATTAGAATTTTGGGCTTTTTCGGCGGTTTTCTTTATTTTGCTTTAAGCGACCGGCTAGTTCATAGGGGTCTATACTCCGGGACCAGGATCGAAGCGGTACCATTCTTTCTAGACAGATTTTGGCATAGACCCAACCAAAAATACCATTGAAAAAAGAATAGTTTTACCTGTAAAAACCTGGCTGCCACAGGTTACAGGTGCTTATTTGTCAAAGTTAAGACTTTTAAAAATACGTTTATTACTTTTCTCACTGTTAACCTAAAAAAATTGCTATTATTTACTTCATTTTTGAACGAGAAATAATATTTTTTACCATTGATAAATGATAATAAAAAACACCTAGATAAATAAAGAGAACAATTCAACAAGCTGACAAGCTGACAGCAATAATAATCATTGTACAGTGTTTGGTTTGTTCTGGTTATGGCTGACTTGGGTTATCATATCGTGGGTTTAGAACTACAACTATTATAGGTAACTGGAATTTTTACACTTTTAAGATATTAAGCATCATTAAGCATATGCTGAAGTGAACATCCTTTCAGTGGTAGAACTACGTAACTGAAAAACTGATTTTATAGACAGTACCCGACAGTACCATACGGTACTATTTCAAGAAGACCACTACAGCTTCTGACAGACAAATTTATAACTGCAATTATCTTAAAGCTACTGTTTTTAAGTTACCTAGTTCTAGTTCTAAATCGCCGATAAAACCGGTAAAAATGTTTTCTCACTGTAATGGAAAATTAAGAAATTATCCGTTCTGAATATACGAAAGCAATGAGAGAAATGGAACATTGAAATATATCAAAAATGCAATGAGATATTTTCTAAACTTATATCAAAATTTGACACATGCCAAATTTTAACATAAATAAAGCCAATTTGATTAGAACCACGCTCCACTCTACTTGATATTCCGATACCAAAATTAAAAACCATACGATTGCACTAAAGAAAATAAATTGCTGGATAGTAATTTTGTTGTTACCTGGTATATATTATTATACCTAATTAAAAACTTTTTCAAAAGTAATACCCGTATTTTTAAAATTCTCGATTTTGACAAATTAGCACCTGTGACCTGTGGCAGTCATGTTTTTCAGGTAAAACTATATAGTATCATGCAGTTGTTAAACAACTGTATTAGATCCGCAAAAAATAAACCCAGCAACTCCTATTATCACCGAATTCATCGTAAAAATCTTTATCCATTGATTTAAAAAATATACAGGTTATTCCATTTTAAAAAACGTCACTGATGCTGCTATTGCTGATGCTAAATTCTACGAAAAAGTACACAAAATGAAGCTAAAACTAGCGACTAAAATTAGGAGGTATAGTATATACTAGTCCATAACTTCAATGCGCAAAATTTGTTGACTATTAAAATATATCAGAGGGCTTATTTATTTACATGGTTTAGACGTAAATCACCCTTAAAAATTAAGTGGTAATTTTACTTTTCTCATTGCATTACCACCAGCTACCAAGTAAATAGCTATAAAATTATACTAAAGCTGTCAGTGTAAATAAAATAAAAATTGCCTTTTAAACTTTTTAATTTATTAATTTAAAATAACTAATAATAACTAATCAGTAAATATTCATATACGGATTATTGCGATATACATTTTATTGCTAAAAATAAATTAAAGAGTACTAAGCAAACTAAAAAAGATTCTCAAAATGTTCCCCATATTCGTCAATACATTTCCTAAGACTCTTCAAAAAATGTCGCCTAACTCGATGAAAAATTCCTGGTGTTTCTTTAATAACTTGGCACTTTTCGATTATCCTGAAGCGAAGATCATCGACGTTGATTACTGGAGTATCGTACACCAATTGTTTCAAATGACCTCAAAAGAAAAATCCATAGGAATAAGGTCTGGTGACTTCGCTACCCATGCTAATGGTCCACTTCGTCCTATCTATCGCTCAGGATACGTTGCATTTAAATAGTGCCGGACACGTATACTAAAGTGTAAATGTATTGTAAGTAAATTTATTAGTTAATTTTTAAGGGTGATTTACGTCTAAACCGTTGGATTTAGCAAGGTACCTAAATAAAGAGCACCTTTTTTAATGGCCTGCTATCAGTCTTTCCGAAAACATGCCAAAGCTACTGTAGCTGTCAACACTAAAAAATTATGACAAGAAAAACAATTGGCAATGTGGGTAAAGTGCCCTTTAGCGGCAAAACTTTGACGGCTTGTAACTCAAAAACGAATAAAATTTTGAAAAAAAAATATATGAAGATCTACCCTCATTTTGTCAAGTAGAATCACCCCCTTAAGTTTCGTAATCGATTTTTAAATCACCCTGTATATCGGAGGGCTTAATTTGAAGATGTTTAACAGTAAGATATTAAAATCGAATTCGTTCGCGAGTTCATTGCAAATTTTTGTAATCACGAAGCTAAAACTAGCGACTAAAATTAAAAGGTGACCCAGTGGAATATATACTAGTTTATAGCTTTAATGCGCAAAATTTGTTGAGTATCAAAATATATCTAAGGGCTTAATTTAGAGATATTTTACAGTAAGATATTAAAATTGAATCCGTTAGCGAGTTTATTGCAAACTTTCGTAACCACGAAGTGAAGACTAGCGACTAAAATTAGGGGTGACCCAGTGTTATATATTTTAGTTTATAACTTCAATGCGCAAAATTTGTTTATTATAAAAATATATCAGAAAGTCTAATTTAAAAATATTTAGCAGTGAGATATTAAAATCGAATCCATTAGCGAGTTTATTGCAAATTTTCTTACCACAAAGCTGAAACAAGCGACTAAAATCAGGAGGTGACCCAGTGGAATTTAAACTAGTTCATCACTTTAATGCGCAAAATTTGTTGACTATAAAAATATATCAGAGGGTCCAATTTAGAAATATTTAACAGTAAGATATTAAAATCGAATACGTTCGCGAATTTATTGCAAATTTTCGTAACCACGAAGCTAAAACTGGCGACTAAAATTAGGAGGTTACCCAGTGAAATGTACACTAGATCATAACTTCAATGCGCAAAATTTAAAATTAAAATAGAGATATTTAACGTCAAGATATTAAAATCGAATCCGTTCGCGAGTTTATTGCAAATTTTTGTAAACACGAAACTAAAACCAGCGACTAAAATCTGAAGGTGACCCAGTGTCTAATTTTAGTCGCTCTTTTCAGCGTGGTGGTTACGAAAATTTGCAAAAAACTCGCGAACACTGTCAGCTTTAGTATAATTTTATAGCTATTTACTTGGTAGCTGGTGGTAATGAAATGAGAAAAGTAAAATTACCACTTAATTTTTAAGGGTGATTTACGTCTAAACCATTGGGTTAGCGATGTAAATAAATAAGCCCTCTGATATATTTTAATAGTCAACAAATTTTGCGCATTGAAGTTATGGACTAGTATATATTATACCTCCTAATTTTAGTCGCTAGTTTTAGATTCGTGTTTACAAAAATTTGCAATAAACTCAAGAACGAATTTAATTTTAGTATCTTACTATTAAATATCTTTAAATTAAGCCCTCTGACATATTTTTATAGTCAACAAATTCTGAAGTTATAAACTAGTATATATTCCACTGGGTTAACTTTTAATTTTAGTCGCAAGTTTCAGCTTCGTGGTTACGAAAATTTGAAATAAACTTACGGACGGATTTGATTTTAATATTGAACTGTTAAATATCTTTAAATTAACCCCCTTAAAATATTTTTAGGGTTAACAAATTTTGCGCATTGAAGAAACTAGTATATATTTCACTGGGTCACTACCTAATTTTAGTCGCTAGTCTTAGCTTCGTGGTTACCCAAATTTGCAATAAACTCGCAAACCAATTCGATTTTAATGTCTTACTGTTAAATATCTCTAAATTTAGCCCTCTGATATATTTTAATAGTCAACAAATTTCGCGCATTTAAGTTATGAACTAGTATAAAAGCCACTGGCTCACCTTTTAATTTTAGTTGCTAGTTTTAGCTTCGTGGTTACAAAAATTTGCAATAAACTAGCGAACGAATTTGATTTTAAAATGTTACTATTAAATATCTCTAAAATAAGCCCGCTGATATAATTTGATAGTCAACAAATTTTGCGAATGGAGTAATGAACTAGTATATATATATATATATATATAAGATATATATATATATATATATATATATATATATATATATATATATATATATATATATATATATATATATATATATAGATATCTATATATATATATATATATATATATATATATATATATATATATATATATATATATATATCTCTGTTATGAATAATGCGATTTTCTTCAAATTTTGGTGGTGATTGTATGTTAGAGAAATGAAGTATTTGGCATAGTGAAAACTTTTATTCACCATTGGCATGCGGTCTTGGTGGGTAAAGAAGACTTGATTTTTAGGAAAAGGATATTAGGGCTTATTCAAATTTTTTTCTGTCAGATTTAGAATCAGCATCCCCAAAAACCCTTTAATTCATATTTTCAAAATCTCAAGAGCTGATTTTCACAGAAAAAAATATTTATTTTAATTAACTTTTTTAAGAGGTTATTTATTCCTAACTTTTTGGTAATGTAAACTTTCCTATGAAGTGGATAGGTAGAAATTCTCCGTTAGAACCATGGCCCCCAGATCGCCGGATATTACCCCTTGTGACTTTTTCTCTGGGGATACTTGAAGAATAAAGTGTAAACTACTAGGCCGCGAAATACAGGAACTTTGCATTAGAATCAGGCAAGCGTGCCAGGAAATTACTCCCCAAACTTTAAGAAAAGTGAATTTACATTTAAGAAGAATTGTTGAAAAGTGTATTGTTTAAGAAGGTAGTTATGTTGAAAATACAGAAATCTAAAATGATGCAATTAGTAATTTTGATATCACAGTTTTAAATAAAGGACTTATTAAAAGGTTACTAAAAATTATTTATTTGCTAAAATTAGTTCTTGAGATTTTAAAATATGAATTAAGGGGTTTTTGGGGATGCTGATTCTAAATCTAACAGAAAAAAAAAATTTTGAATAAGCCCTAATATCCATTTCCTAAAAAATCAAGTCTTTTTAGCCACCAAGACCGCACGCCAATGGTGAATGAAAGTTTTCACTATGCCAAATACTTCATTTCTCTAACATACAATCACCACCAAAATTTTAAGAAAGTCGCGTTATTCATAACTGAGATATCAGGGTGTATTCATGAAAAGCGGGACACACTGTATATGGCTCATCAATGACTATAAAAATTAATAAATAAAAAATACCCTGTAAGAATTCGGCTAGGTCGCTAGACGCCTTGATGAAGACCCGACTGACTGTAAATATTCTTTCCGTCGATCAGAAGTAATAAATACAGACAGCAGTGCCATCTCACCAAGAAGTTTTAAAACAACCAGCCATATATATATATATATATATATATATATATATATATATATATATATATATATATATATATATATATATATATATGTATATTACACCTTTTTTTTCTTGTATTGTTTGTTTCCAACAAACCACTAACGTTTAATTTTTATACATAATGAATTGAAATAAAAAGTAACGCCCGTAAACTAAAAGCTTGGTTCGGAGAACATTGGCTCTATCGATCCAGGTATGATTTCATTTGCTGTGCATGTTTCAGATCGTACGAGACACGGTCATGGGTCTTGTAGGACATCGGTACGGTAATATGTGGCCAGACTTTTACGTATACCACTCTTAAAGTTTAGATAATAGGGAACAGAGATAAGTAGGAAAACCGATTTTATTTAAACAAAGAGATATACATACATAAAACAATTGACTTAGCTTAACAAAAATGCTTTTTATATTTTTGAAGGCATGAAAAGTGATTTTCATTTTTTGAATTAATTGGGCCCACTTTCCTCTGTCACTGTAAAATCGGGCTCGGTGCGGTTCTGTGCTGCCCGATCTTAATTCTGCCAGTTGTTAACTTAAATCTTTGTTTCTCTTCATAAATAGTTCATGTTAGAAATCTTTTCCCGCCTTTAGTCGTGATTTTATTAATATAAATTTTAATTAAATTAAAAAATATATTTTAGAAATGAAATCTTGTAAGGTGGCATTTTGTTTGTTTTTTTTCCTTGCAAGGATTTAAGATTTTTTATAAACATTCCTAACACTATTACCTAAGCTACTTCTTAAAATGGAATAACGTTTATTCGCCTCCCCTATTGTCATTTCACTACTTGATACTTCATCTACAGCTACTACCATATTTTCTTATTTCAATTTTTTTATATAGAGTGCAAAAATGTTTATATTTTATATAGGGTTTTTAATTTTCGGAAACGTTTATCCATTTAAAACAGTGACGACACCAGCTCTTTAGCCTATGGGTTGCCAAGGAGAGCGGCGGGGGACCAACATTATTAGGGGTGGCCAATTTTTTTTGTAAGGTATAAAATTATTGAAGACAAAAAAGGACCTTGCCGATAAAAACCTTACATTGTTTATTATGGTATTTCCTAAAAAAAAGGTCATCATTTCTACATTTCTTAATATTCAACTCTATTGTTGTTTTGTCTCCTGGCATTTCTAACTTCTATTCCTTTTTTTTTCTTTTTATTTATTAATAACCTAATAATTTTTAAAGAAATATTTTACCAAATATTTTATATTTTTAATAACAATAAATTCTGTTAGGGTTACATAGAAACTTCTAAAGTATACTCATGGATTGACACGGCATTGTAAAGGCGCTCTTAAAGTTATTGTAAAGTTTTTCGCTATTTAAAGGCTAATAGTACACTCAAATTAGACCTAAACATCAGATTGAAGTTACTAAAATTTTTATCAAGCTAAAAATAAATAAGATTCTTTAGAACATATATTAAAACAAAATTTAAAACTCCGCATTATTCCGACCGATAAAAAATTGACTCGAGATCAAAAAAATGTTCGCGAATTTTTGAAAACGATAATTATATCCCAAAATTACCTAATACAAAATTTGGGAATATAATATTATCCACAATAAAGTATTTATATTTTTCCCCTAAATGCGACCGTCTTTAAGATATTACAAGGCAAAGAGATACAAACGTAATAATTAGCATATAAGCACACCACGTATACAGGGTTATTAACGGTGTCTTATTAAAGGATTTCGGAAACTACTAAGGATAAATTTATTAAATTTTGGCGCCAAGTTTAGGTAATATTGATCTTTATATGGCAAATATATTATCTTTCTGGAATTTCCTGTTATACCGGAAGTGTGTATCAACTTGCTGTTTTTTAACTGGAACGCCCTATATATAATTACATTTTCAGATTCTAACCATATTTTATGTACCATGCTCTATACCTAAATCTAAGCGTTTTTGACATATTTAAATTTATTTGTCAAAAATGACATTTTCAGGCCCTTAAATAATTATTAATTTTTCCTATAAAAATTTCTTTTTATTTATTTTGGAATAAAATTTCTATTTAGGACAACCGAATTTAACTAAGTATTTGTGAAGAAAAAATATATATTAACAGAGTATTTAAAAAAATAGGGTTAAAAATTAAATTAAGAAAACCATAAAAAGCATTTTTTCTAAACGAAAACTCCCAAATTTTATAATTTTATCTTATGAGGCATTTAAAATAAAGGTAAGTTTGTAAAAATGCGCTAAGTGCACTACGTCCGAGGTGGCATAAAAACGTGTGCACTTGCAACTCTTTGCCCCAGTATAAGTCTGGGGACCAGGGCTGTCTTTCGTGGCCGATCAGTGTCCACGAAGTTTCAGAGTGTTTTCCTATGGATCTTGACCCGCTGAATTTGAATTTTTAACATACGTTTGTGTTGGAAGTAACGGAAATTTGTTTTAAACAATTTTATTGGTTATAGGGCTCTAGCTTCTAAACTAAAAAAACATGAAATATTTTTTAAAATTAAATTTGTCTTTTAAAAAAAATCTACAGAATAATTTTTTATTAGCATTGATCTGATTGTTAGAACCAGAGTACTGGCTAAATTAGTGCAAAAACAATGCAAAATTTGCAAAAAATTACGGCATTTACCCAAATTTTTACTTATAACATAGCTTGATGTTAGGTAAAGTGCTTAAATTAAAAAGAAAACATATAAAGTTGTTTTTTTTAATATTTAACACACCGTAGTTTAAAAACTAAGACGTCAAGTAGAATCGCCCCGTAAAGTTTGTCGGTTGAGTTACTGGACACCCTGTATGTATGTAGGTAATTTGATTGAAATTGATGAAAACTTTGATGTCTATTGGTGCTCTAAACGGTGAGGTTTATCGACTATAATAAAGAGTAGGGGAAAGTGGGGGCTTCATACAGTTTTTATATTTTGATTTGTAGCATGCAGTATTTAAAGTATATCTTCTTTAATTTATAACACATTAATTGTTTAACTATTATACAGGGTGTCCGGGAAAATGTGGGAAATCTCTCGCACACGTATGGAACAGATGAAAATAACACGACAAGTTTCTATAAAATTTTTCCGTTTAAGCCCCCTTGCGAAGATATGGCAGGGGGCAGCTAGAAATCGATTTTTCGTGAATAACTTTTAAAGCGCTCTGTATAATTTGATAATATTTTAGTACGATGCATACTAGTAAAGACCTCTTAAAAATAGTGCCCTTGAAACTTATGTCGCTTTTTGGTTTGCCAGGGACGGACTAGTTTTCGCACATTATTGATATTATTTTTTACGCCCTGTATGGTGAAGACACAAAAAATATGTTTTTGGGTAGTTTAAACCTTTTGCTAAAAAAGGGTACTCTTGTTTGACATCGATAAAATGAGCCGTTTTCGAGTAAAAAACATCAATTAACAACATTTGCAACAAATTCCTGACCTGCTACGAGAGGACTTCAATACTGAATCAAAATTTACAAATTACATCGAAAATAAAATATTGTATTATTAAACAAAAATAAACTCTTATTGTTAAAATAATTTTTTACTCGAAAACGGCTCATTTTATCGATGTCAAACGAGTACCTTTTTTTGGCAATGTGCGAAAACTAGTCCGTCCCAGGCAAACTAAAGAAGCGACATAAGTTTCAAGGGCACCATTTTAAAAGGTCTTTACTAGTATGCATCGTACTAAAATATTATCAAATTATACAGAGCGCTTTAAAAGTTATTCACGAAAAATCGATTTCTAGCTGCCCCCTTTAGGGGATCATATCTCCGCAGGGGGGCTTAAACGAAAAAAATTTATAGGAACTTGTCATGTTATTTTCATCTGTTCCATACGTGTTGTGCGAGAGATTTCCCACATTTTCCCGGACCCCTGTATATTGTAGTTAAACCACAATATTACTAAAAATTCACGTCAGTGAATTTTCATAGGGCTTTGAAAAAAAATCCGAAATGTATGAATGTACCCCATAAGTGGGGTACTTATACAACCGATGGGGCACAATAAACTTCACGATTTATTAGTAATAATTATGGTTTATTATTGTTTTAAACTTATTATTTTATAAAAAAATACAAATATAATTTTTCACATACAAAACAAAAATAAAAATTCAAAATCAAACAAACATTTTCTATCTAAATCTGCCAGAATATATTTTAATATCGAGGTTCTTCTTCTTAATTTTAGTTATTCCAATTTACCTTAAAACTAAAAATCACAAAACTTCTAAAAATTGTTACTTATATGGTATAAATTATACTAAAAAATAAAAATCAGTTTACATAAGGATAAAATACCTTCCAAAAACATTAATACATATTAAAAGAAGAGGGATCCACATTAAAATAAAAAATATTGGCTGTTCTAGCTGTAACAGCTGACCTAGGATCTGGTAGTATCATTATTATAAATTTATTGCTCCTTCATCTTTAACATCAGGAATTACAAAGTTCATAGAACACCCTGGTTTTTCCTTAAGAATGAAACCTTTACTTCAGTTATACTATAGTGTTCAATGATTTGCCCAATGTAATGTACAACCGACCTCTTTTTTCGAATTTGACGAGCACCAAAGTTCCATCTATTAAATTTTCGGGATTAACAGGTGGTACAAATTCTTCCAATTCATTTTCATCCATGTCGCCAAAAGGCGATGTAGAACTTTCTTTTAAACTTATCCCTGTTTCACTTTCGGTTTCACTGCAAGTAATATAGCTTTCATCTATTTTACTTTTTTTATTTTTTATTAGTTTTGAAGTAACTTCATTAACTAAACTTAAAGCACGTTTCATTTCCTTTGCTTTACTTCTCCTCTCTTTTTCTTTCCTCTTTTCCTCTCTACTTTTTCCAATTCTTCGATTCTATGTTTTTCGGGTGTGTCTGTGTAAATTCTAGATTTTCCCTGGATCGACTCTTTTTAATTTGACTGGTTCTTTGAACTTTTGGCAAAGGCCTTATAACTTCTGGTGTCTTTATTACTTTCGAAGTTGAAGGTAAACAATTATAATTATTAATTGATGCAGTTGCAAGTGGTTGAGAAATTATTGAAGATCCCGAAGAAATGGGTTGAGTCAAAAAGAAACTTCACTATGCTTATTAGCACTTATATCCTCATTTAACTCAGTGGCAGGATTGGAATTATACACTTGAGAAGAAGCAAAATCTTCATCATTAAAAATTAATTTGTTAAAAGGCCATATTCCGGTTCTTTTAAATGCTCTGGTTATATTTCGGGCATTAAATGTTTCTAAATAAGGGACTTTTACCAGTTTTGGAATATTATAAATATTTATTGTTTTTTCTGGGTTAGGAACAAGCCAATCATTAAATGATATTTTAAGTTTTGATTTTAATGGCTCAAATACCCCAACATCTAACGGTTGAAGACGATGAGAATGTGGCGGAAAAGAGAGGTATACAATGCCATTTTTACGACAATAGTTAATTGCATTGATAGATATGTGACTTTCGTGATTGTCGCATAAACATCAGGTGTTAATTAATAAAAAAATATGTAACAAAAACTGCCATCATCTATGATAATTTACACTTCAAATTAATAAGTCCTTTATATTATAATTAAGAATAAATAGTAGTGATCAATCTAAGCAATAGTAACTAGTGACAAAATATGTCCAAAGTAAGGTTATGAAATACTTACGTAAGGCAAAAACACGTTCCTTGCTGTATACACGCTCTTTCCCCGCCGACTGACTTGAAATTTCACTAGCGTGTATAGACACATAAAGACTACGCACCCCCACTTACGTTATTATTTTCCTCTGTGCCTAACTTCAGATGAACCCAGTGTATGTAGATGTCCCTTGTATGAAGCCGTCCCACTTTCCCCTACCTTATTTTTTAAATTTTTAATTTTCTATGAAATGGCGCCCCCGGCTTTGCAATATCTGTCAAAATAAAAAAGTTATGATGTAAATTAATTTTAAGTTTTGGGTAAAGTGCCCTCTGGCAGTATTTAAAAAAGTACTTTTGTCTTAAAATTTTGGAATCTGCAAAGCTCGATTTGTGTGCTAAATTTTAACTGGATTGGTTAAAAAATAAATGCAATATGGCGAAAAAACCAAAATAAAAATTGAACTTTTACGTCTTGTAACTGGAAAATGAATGACATTTTGAAAATTAATTGCTTGTAAACGTTATTTTGTAGATTTTTTTTTAACAAATTTTTTTTTTTTAAATGTTTTCATCTCTTTTAGTTTAGGAACTAGAGCCTTACAAACAATTTAATTGTTTATAACAAATTTCTGTTATTTCCGACATAAAAGCAATTTTGAAATTCGAATTCAGCGGGTCAAAATCCATAGGAATACACTCGAAAACTCCGTGGATACTGAACAATCACGAAACAGCCTTGGCCCCCAGACTATATATATATATATCTTAAAAACGGTCATAATCAAAAAAAAAAAAAATTAATAAAACCTTTTTCTAGATAATTTCATGATACACAAGTTTTGTTTAGGTAATTTTGCTATAAATTTTACCGTTTTTGAGAAATTCGTGAAATACTCATTTTTTTGCCCTTTGACCTCGAGGCAATTTTTTTCCACCAGTAGGAATGATGGGAAGTTTTGAAATTTTGTTTTTAGGTATGTTTTAAACAATTTTATTTATTTTTAGCTTGATAGAAATTTTAGTAACTTCAAATATTTAAATTGACCGACTATACCGGCAACAAACTGTAAAGTATTTTCTTAATTACATATTTTTAGGAGGTAATACATATTTGTGGTTTTGATGATAATAAGGGTTGTTTTACAAAAAATTCGAGATATTTAAACTTTTAATTTAATGTTCTTAGATACAATTTTAATTAAATTTTTACATAATATTTTAAAATAATTTATACGATTGGGTATACAGGGTCTTGGGCAATACCACATGCATTCTTTCCACGTGCAAGTTTGAAGTAGCCTTTTTCACCCCAAGAAGTACCCCAAGAGTTCTTTACAATCCAATAGTCCTTTCCGTTTTCAGTACCATAACCAACAATGGTGACAGCGTGGTTCAATATATACGTGTAGCACAAATCGTCGTCATAGACACCTTAAAAGACAATAATATGTTAGATTTTTTTATATTATGTGTATATATATATTAATAGGAAAACATTGTTTTGGAAATAAAACAGTGTGGTTTTGGGTTAATCATGTTATAGTTCAAGAGCCTGTGAGCGGCAGACCTTTATCATTTTGTGACAGTTTCAACACCTTTGACCTTAGTAGACAAACATTTTGGATTGGCCCAATGGTCCGAGGAAGTAAAATATTTTTCCTATTTAACGAGATATAACAAATAGTCCTATATAATATTTGTAGGGTAAAGTGTCCCAAATAAAGTTATTGCTACAAAGTTAGTTTTTCTTAATGTTGTACACTCTGTATACATAAAAATATTTTTACTACACTTGACTAAAAGTTTTATACAATACTTTTAGTCATATCTTGTTAAATAACAGAAATATTTAAATTCATCCGACCATGGTATCACACCCAAAAGTTTGCCTTCCAAGGGGTTGAAACAGTCAATAGTGTCTGCCGATTGGGGAAACATCTTCTAATAGGTACCCAAGTAACATATAAAAATTTAGCTTTTACAAAAATGACAAAGGTATGTTTCAATTAAAAAAAACCTTTGTTACGTGGTACCCGCCGAAGCCACTCTCAGTCAAACTTCATAGTCTTCCATCCCTTCTACCTATATTGGAAGCATGCGTTACAAACTGACGAAGGTTTGCAGCTCACATATTCTTAAGGTTAAAGCACACTAGGCTCTCAAGTCTCGGTACGGTCTCGGTTCAATAACGTATTTTATATGCTTTTTAAATGAATGACGTTGAATGACATTTAAATAGCATATAAAATATGTTTGTCCTACGACCAGATATGAAAATGACATAAAAAGCACCCCTTGATCCTTAAGAAAACAAATAATATCACACCCGTGTTGGAATCTACTTTTCAAGTTAAAAAGTACATATTATGACAGATGCTTAAATTCCGTTAAAAAGGTATTTACGGTATACTTTTAACAAACTGAAGGTTTTGACTTACCAGTGCTAATCCACATTTTTTTATTATATTGATTTTAAATTTATGCTTAAGAGTTTATTAGTTGTAAGATATTATTTTATAGCAAATGCTTTTAATAATAATAAGCAACCTATTAAACAATGAACGTGTCGGAAAGCTCCGAATGCCAAGTAGGGATCCCGATTTGTAAAATTTTAACCGAACCACAAAAGTTCAGGCGATTTTTCTTTTTGCTTAAATTTTTCTAACAAGGTATGCATATACCTTGTTAGAAAAAGGCTTATATCTGGTAGGATATACGTATATATGGAAATGCTATTTAACCAGTGTTAAAATTTAATTTAATCCGTTGGGGACTGTAAGCTCTTCTTCTTATTTTTTATAAATGTAGGTATATTTATTTAGTGTTTTGTTTAGTGATAAGGTGTTTTTACGCAATTTGAAAACCTAGCTAAAGAAATACCAGTGCAGGCACTTTTGTAGGGTAACTAAAATAATAAACTTTTACAATACATGCTTTTACATACAATTAAGGGTAGTTTCTTTGTTTAGATTTTTTGGCGACATTGATTTACGTCTAATCTTTTGTCAAATTATCTTGCTGTGTTGAAATTATTAATATAAAAAAACTAACTTAGGGTTTTTGATATATAAGTATTTTTTGGTCGTAGGAAAAATATTGTACATGACTCGTGGCAAAGTGATTTTCACACTCGTGGACCACGAGTCGTGGTATTGTCGAACACGGCTATCGCCTTATGCGACAACATTCCCACTCGTGGGAAATATATCACTTTCGACACCTGTTATGTAATACACTATGACCGGTCCGTGAGCGTACCGAGACCTAGTTGTGCTTTGACCATTACTCTATTAACCGGGGGACAGACGCTCTGAATATCAATGAAAAGTCATAAAAAGGCAATGTATTTAGTTAGACACGCGACCATATTTGCGCGTTAACATTGCCTTTTCATGCAAATGTAACAGTTTTGCATGACCGTTTGTCTCCGAGTTTGGAGTTAGGAATTCTCATTAAGTTGCCCTTGGAGTTCAGTTACCAGCAGTCGTTTTAAAAAATATGCTTTAGAACTTACACCCACTTTAACTCGACTCTTTTAAATTTCTTACGACACAGGTATTTTTCCGGAGAGCTGGGAAGCTGCACGTGTTCAACCTATTCCCAAGAAAGGATCTAAATCTCTTTCATCTCACATGGAGCAATTTAAATTTGTTCAGATCTTTGAAACGTAATGAAAAACTCATTAATTCATAAATCCTTAAGTATTTAGAAAAACACAACATTTTCCATGATAGGCAGTATGAATTTCGCCCCAAAAGATCTACAGAAGATCTTCTTTTTTCGTATCACACTGCTGAAATAAGTATTTTAAGTTTCTAGGTGAGTGTAAGATCATTGCTCTTGATATATCCAAAGCTTTTGACCAGGTCTGGCATGCGGCACTCCATAATAAACTTTCCTCCCATGGTCTTTCAACTGAACTCTGTACTTGGCCCTCTAGTTATCTATCTGATCGACCTATATTAGTTATTATGGGTAGCCATTCTTTACGCTTTTACCAGGTTAATGCTGGAGTACCTTAGGGCTTAGTATTGGCACCAACATTGTTTCACATCAACGACCTTCTCTCGTCCACAACTAATTTTATTCATGGTTTCGCCGACGATAGTACCCTTCACTCCAATATTTAGATTCATAAACACTTCTCTAAATCTTATTTGAAAAACAAACGCAGAGCGATGCAGATATCTCTTTTACAGGATCTTAATTTAATATTAAGTTGGTCCATTTTAATGCATCCAAAACACAATCATGTTCCTTGTCGCGAAGAGTCATCAAATACTCATATTTTACTTATAAGCGGCCAAGCTTTGCATAGCCAAAACAACTTTAATCTTGTGGGCGTCACCTTTTACAGTAACCTTAACTGGCATAAATACATTGTATCTATAGTCGCGGCAGCTTACAAAAAGCTTGCCTTCTAATTTATACACGTTGTATATGTCACAAATCTGACCTCCCTTGGAATATTGTTTTTATATCTGGGGCATGGCGTACCCCACAACTCTTAGTATTCTTGATTCCATTCAAAGGACAGCTACTCGCCTTATTAATAATCCTTTGCTTACAACAAGGCTTTCCTTTCTTGCTCATCCGTTGGGCTGTGGGCGATTTATCGCTTTTTTATAGGTTCTTCCATGGCTTCTTCTTTGAAGAATTGACGAGTATAATTCCTTCACTCACGGTTCTCAACAGAGAAACTTGTGGTGCTGCGCGTATGCATCCCTATACGGTCCAACTGGACTGGAGAATAAAAACCACAATTTAGGTTTTTATTCTTCAAATCACTAAAACCAATTCAAATAAAAAAATATATATATATATATTTTAATATTTTGATTTAACTATATAATAATTTTGAAAATATAAAATTCCTTTTTTATTTAACAAAAATCCTAAAAAATGATAGAAAATTTAAGCATTCACAGGTATCTCCCCCCATAAAGCAATATATTTGATGCATTATACACTCCTGGACAAAAAAAAACGGAAAAACATCTTTGTTCAAATTTATTCTTCAAAAACTTTTAGGTTTTTTTTGGCCGATTTTAATCAACTTTTGGTCCAGTTTTAGCTTCCATCATAAAGATTATTGTTTAATGTGGGGAATGCAAAGAGTTTTCTAGGATCAGGTATTATACAAAGAAGAGCCAAATGTTGCATTTTTGACCAAATTTTCGAACACCCTGTGGAATAATTTCATGCTACAATTTTTATACCAGTGTATTAGATTTTAAATTGCCATCATTTCTTAATATCTCTGTTTTTACTTTATATCGGTACCTTTACTCTAAAAAGGAAATACATTTTTTTTTAAAGAAAACTATGTAATTTAATTTTGATGGTCGTAACCTAATATCCTTTTTTGTCTCTTGTCATTTTCGAAGATATGGCATCGTTTGAATACAGAAACAACCAGGTATGTTCAATTATCTCAAAAACGATCCAACCGAAATTCGTCAAAGTTGGTACAAAAAGTGACTTGATATTTTAAATTTAGGAGTTGCATTTGCGATGTTTCATAATTAAATTTCCTTAATATTTTGACGGAATTGTGAAAATGTAGCAAAAATGCTGATTTATGAATTTAAGAGTTTAACTCCTATTTTAATCTTTGTGAATATTGGTTAGATCGTTTTTTAGATAATTGAGCGTACCTAGCCGTTTTTGTATTAATTTCAAAAAGACATGATGCCATGTCTCCTAAATTGACATGACTAAAAACGATAATTATAGGTCACAATAAAGTTGATACAAGCAATTGATAATCAATACAAATAAATAAAAAATAGGGTATTTCAGTTAAAATTTTAAAATTCCCTAACACACAGAGAAAACTATAAACTTAACAACCTTGCAGATACAATTTTAAGTCTTCATATTTAGTTACCCCCTTTGAGAAAATTTGGTTCATTTATATTTGTTGGTTGCTGAGATAATCCACCGTTTCGGTTTTTTTACTAACCTTCCTTACCTTAAAGAAGAGACTGGATAACAGTTATTTAAAAGCAACGGTTTATTAACAAAGTAATATTTTTAAAATTCTAAACAAAGTGTTAAACGTTTAAAAATTCTTATTAAAAAAGAGTCAAAGGAATATCCTTGTGGGTGATTAAAAAAAATTGAAATAAAAATACATATATTTAATTTACCGGGTATTATTTAATTGATGAATAAAAATACAGGGTATCATTCCTTACCTTATTTAAAAAGGAAAGTCCATATCTATAAACATATTTCCTAAACCTCTTAACTTTTTAGATACAAAGTGTTAAAATTAAAAAAAATCTGATTCTTTAAATCATATCTATAGTAAGAGATTTCTGGATTTATTCTCCAAGTCATTACTAACAAGCTTATTTTTCGAGAAAGCTTCATTTTAATGAGACGCCCAACTATTCTCCTTAAAACAATTTTCGTTGGTGGTAGCTTACAAAGGTAGCAGGAATTAAGTGTGTGATTTGACAGATATCAAAAATATATATAAGAATAATATATTTTTTCAGTTTTTTAAATAGACATAATTTTAAAAAATGTTCTTTCCAGAAGAGTCTTTACGTAAACGGTCTTTTAGATCTTACCGGATTCGTAGGCGTAAAGGTAGGATCCGTCCATAGCAACAGATACTGGTCCTACAGTAGCAACAGCGTCAAGGATAGCATTTTCATCTAAAGGATCGATTACTATGAAGCTGCTTATTTTAGTTACAACTTCTGAAGCAGAGTATTTACATGAGTCATCTTCACCTGTAAGAGAAAGTGTGTGCTGTTTAGTTTATCCTTATTTAAACAATTTTTAAAAATGAAAAATACACTTTATTGCATTTTTTTACCTATTTAAAATCTCTAGGAATATGCCAATTTTAAATAACCTAATAACACTAAAGGCAATTTCAATGAACACATAAAATGCCAAATTTGCAGTCATAGGTTTGGATGCTCTTTTGGGAGAAATTAGCTTTCAACGACAAAATATAAGGTGTAATTTAATAGATGGCTAAAAATACAGGGTATGATTTCTAAGATTATTTTAGGAAAAAAAGTTCATATAAACATATGTTCTAAACCTCTTAACTTTTGATATACAAAACGTTAAAATTTCATTTTGTTTTAATATCCTAACTATTTTTACTGAATTTTGTTTTAATTTAGTAATATTATTAATGACAATAAGAAGATTTATTACTATTTAAAAAGTCCAGTGGCGCCTCGAGAGGCAACTGAATGAATATTTCCAACAAAAACGGAACGCCACTGACTGTGTAAATGTGTAAAATTTTGTGTTTTTTTAAGATGTGGCAAATTAAAATACTGCTTTTATGTCTATTATTTTTTCCGCATCTTGTTTAGTTAAAGAGAAAAAATAAATAAAGTTCACTTGATTGCATGTTTTTACACCATAAATCAAGCATTGCGAGATCTTTTCTTTTTAAAAATTAGGTTTAATAATTTTTATTTAGCAATTATGGTTCAAAACTATTAAATATTTATTTAAATAAGGTTTATATTGAGTATAACAGTTTTTACTAAAATTAGTGTTTTCGAAATTATATGTTCTTTTTATTTTAACATCCTGTATCTCAAAAGTTAAGACGTTTAGGACATATGTTTATATGAACTTTTTTTTCTAAAATAAGGTACGAAATCATACCCTGTATTTTTACCCATCAATTAAATTACACCCTGTATACATAATATGTATACATGTTTTTCATTTGATAAATTCCGGCAAGCAATCGCCGGACCATCCATGACCAAAAATGTTATCGTGTTTTATAAGTTATAATAAAATTGTCACCGGTAACATGTTTGCATTTTTATTAATGTTTTAGTTTATTCAGATGCTTGTTAACATAAAGGTAAAGTAGTCCATTCTAGTACACTACATAAAGTGTTAAAAAAGTTTTTTAACACTTCGAAGTTTTTTTTCACTCGTTAAATTAGTGTTTTGTTTCAATGCTTACTACAGTAGACTTAAATATCAATTTATGCAATGTAACAATAAACGCGACATCAACTGAACCAAACAGTCAAGTTACCTTTGATTTTGTCATTATTTCTTTTAGTTAATGTCTCACTAGTTTTAAAATTTGACAGTTTGCAAATAAATTTAATAGAAATTATTGAAAATTAACAGTAATAATAAATTTGGATGACTAAGAAATTGACAGGGAATTAATACTGTTTTAGTATTATTTCTACAAAAGTAAGTACAGGGTGGGCAAAATTGGGCGTTTTTATGGGCTATATCAGTTATTACTAAAGTAATTAAAAATTTGATGTAGATGAAATGGGCTCGATTTTGGAGTAACTTAAAATGGCGTAGTCAGAATTTTAATAAAATTATTTATTTAAGAGATACGAGGGAAAATTAAAAAATTGTCGTTTTTGGTTTTACCCTCTAGATCTTTTAATATAAGAAATGGCAAAAAAACCATAAAAACATTTTTTCCCGTTAAAAAATTGCTGTTTTTTAAATCGTTAACATAAAGTTAATTTACTCCATTCTAGTATACTACATAAAGTGGTAAAAAGTCACTTTTTTAACACTTGGGAACTTTTTTCATACTTTAAATTAGTGTGTTGTTTCCATGCCTACTACAATAACCCTAAATATCAATTTAGGCAATGTAACAGTAAAGGCGACATCAACTAAACCAAACGATCAAGTTAACTATGATTTCCTTATTATTTCTGTTAGTTTATGTATCACTAGTGCTAAAATTTGACAGTTTGCAATTATTGAAAATTAATAGTAATATTAAATTTATATGACTAAGAAATTGAAAAGGACTGTATACTGTTTTATTATTATTTATACAAAAAGTAAGTACATACAATTTTCTAAAACTTAATAATAAGTGTATATTTATGACGAGGATAATTGTCTCTTAAAAAAATAAGAAGGCTATGATTTTTTGTTGCAATATAATGACTGTGCTGCAAGAATTAAAATTAATAAATTAAGATAAATAAAACATGTATAAAATGGTATTATGGGAAATTATTATACGGTCGTGGAAAAATATAATATGTAACACATGCATAAAATGTTTTTTACTCATGGGATTGCCGCACTTGCCTAACGGCGCGTGCTGTCAAATTTCCCAATCGTAAAAAAGTATCACTTTATGTACTTGTTAAATAAATTACTATTTTTCAAACCGCTGCGACCCAGACGGATGCGCTTACGGTCAATTATTAAATTTCGAAGAAAAACAAGGTAAGCCTTAAGATTTATTATTTAACACTTTAACTGCCATGTGTACAATATATGGACACAGTCGATTTTAATTGTGCACCATAAGTACCTTTAGGGGACACCAGTTTTATAAACTTCTAGGTCCAGTGTGCATGTGTGCATACAGCGTGTCCGGAAAGGTCAATAATGATAGGGGTGATAAAGTGAGCCAAAAATGTTAATACCATTTATAAAAAATGTTCTATCGCGCTTCGTTAGGGAGAAATTGACTTTCAAACTTAAAATAATTTTTTTTAAATATGGTAAAATTCTTAAAAACAGTTTTTAACTGTATTATAAAGTTTAAGGGGTCCACCTTCACCGTTTTAAATAATTTTGCCACATTTTGATGATTTTATAAAAAAAAAAATAAAAATGTATTACATACAAAATGCTGGTATGTCTGGACCTAAAATACGATTTTATGAAAAACGATCCAAGTTATCGATCTAAATAAGGTATACCTTTTTTATACAAATGTTGAAGAAATTAAATGGTCAATGTAAAATGTCGGTTTTGTTACCTGTGTCAAAAATGCATACATATTAAAAAAATCGTCGCACTCTGTATTATTCCGACTTACTGAACGGCCGTTTACCTATAGAAAGAAGCACTATTATGAGATTATTTAGTAGCCCAAATATCATTGGTATTGTGGCAACAGTTCAAAAGATGAATTGCTAACTGTAAAAAGGGGACATGTCCATTTTTTACCAAATTAATCTTTATATATTTTACTGGTGTAAAGAGCTAAATACACTGTTTACAGCAGAAACAGGACTTATTGCATTAGGAGGACCTATTGCATGAACTGAGGCTTCGAAGGCTGAAAGCCTAAATACTAACGTACCGTGGGTGTCTTAAGCAGGGTAAGAGGAAGTTTGTTAACACGGGACTTAAAAACTTGAAGATTTGGGGGGAAGGAAAGACCTCCGCTGGCAGTAGGTTCCACAGTCTAGAAACTCTGGGGATAAAAGAACGAACGAAATGGGAAGTTCGGGGCCTGTCCAATTGAACCGTATAGGGATGCATACGCGCGGCACCACGAGTTTCTCTGTTGGGAGCTGCAAGAGGAGGGACTATACTGGATAATTCGTCGGAGCAGAAGCCGTAGAAAGTATCTATAGAAGAGCGATAGATCTCCCACAGCTCGACGTGATGGGCAAGAGAAGGAAGTCTTTGAGTAAGTAAAGGATCATTAATAAGACGAACAGCCCTTCTTTGAATGGCTGACGTTGTGTACCGAATAAATTTTCATTTACCGCAGAAACGGGGCATATTCGGGATACCTCCTTCTGCAGTAAATTTCGAGAGCTCACTGTATGTACCTTTGGCATAGACGATTTAAAATAAAAAAATATGACATGATATGTGTACTTATACAAAGTGTCCGGAAATTAGGAGCACATATTTTAAAAGGCGATTCTGCGTCCAAAATAAACCCTAGTTTTCTATATAGATGTATGTCCAGAAGTGCTTCCTTACCGAGATACGGGGTGTTAAACTTCTAAGAATAAAAACTGATTTTTACCGTATTTTCAACATCGCTCGAGATATCCTTATGAAAATTGTTACTATGGAGCATCAAAAGGCAATTCCTGATATTAAAACGGTTTTTTAATTTACTATTACCATTAATTATTTTTGAAAAAAAAATGGTACGCCACTGCTTTTTGTGCAAATAAAAATTACGTGTAATATTCCCATTTTATTTAGAGCAAATTCGATCTTTTGAGTTTTTTTCTTACTAGGCTCCGTTTTGACGTAAAAAAATAAAAACCATTTTAATGCCGGAAATAGTCATCATTTCAGAAAATAATAAAAATAATTTAAAAAATCATAGTAACAAACTATAGCAGATGCTCAAAATGTTGGCCTCCATTTCCATGCATAAATTAAATTTTCTTAGAAAGGACTGACGAACTCTAAAGAATATCACCTGTTTCCGTCTGATTGTTTCACAGCTGACAGTTATTCTCTGCATAAGTTGTTCAACGAAATTTATTGGAGGCTTGTATACAAGGTCTTTAAGATATCCCCAAAAAAATCATCGGATTCGGTGACCTGGGAGCCCATTCCACAAACCCCTACGACCTGTCCATCGGTTAGGGAAAAAGCTCATCAAGATATTCTCTAACTTAAATTGCAAAATGAGGTGGTGTGCCTTCTTGCAGCAACCACATTGAATTGCGTACCTGAAGCGATATATCTTCTAGGAGAAGGAGAAAATGATTTCTTAAAAAATCTAAATAAATTTCGCCAGAAAGTCGATTGGGGAAAAAATGGGGTCCAATCAAATGATCTCCTACTATCCCAGCCCATACGTTCAAAGAAAATCTATCTTGAAATCCGCGTTCCGTTATTGCATGGGGGTTTTTATCATTGTACGTACGTAAATTAGTAGGACATTTACGGCAAATTCAGCTTCATCCGTTAACAAAACATTAAATAAAAAGTTTCCAACGGTGTTGATTTAGAATATGGACACACATGTTCATACGACGTTCGTAGTCTGCTGGTAATAACGCTTGAACTTTTTATAATATTATGTGTAAAGCTGCTACTCACCCAAGACTTCATGAACAGAACTTTTCGGAATAGTTTCTTCTGCACCGATTTTCCTTACACTGTTCCCCGGATTATTTTTAAAATTATTTAAAATACGTATTTCTGCTGCCACAGTACGTGTTCTTCTTGGTCGCCCTGCATCACGTCGACTTATCTTAAATGCCCCGTATTCTCCCAGTCTCCTATGAATTCCCGAAAACAATCTTGGTTGTGGTATTATTCTTTGAGGATATGCCTCCTGGTACATACGTCGGGCAGCTCGAGCATTTCCTTGAGCCACACAGTAATAAAAATGAATATCACGCAACTCGATATTTGAATAATTATGGTTCATTATTATCAACAAGATTTTCACAGCTCATTACAACAGTGTCAAAAGTAATAAGTTATTTGACCGAAAATAAATTTTGACTTAACCAGTGACCCAAGCCTCCCCAGATTTTCTGAAATGATTACTATTTCCGGCATTAAAATGGTTTTTATTTTTTTACGTCAAAACGGTGCCTCGTAAGAAAAAAGTCAAGAAATCGAATTTACTCTAAATAAAATGGGAATACTACGCGTAATTTTTATTGGCACAAAAAGCAGTGGCGTACCATTTTTTTAAATTAATTAATGGTACACCCCGTACAGACGCCACTGGTGAAAATTAAAAACCCTTTTAATATCAGGAATTGCCTTTTGATGCTCCAAAGACATGTAACAATTTTCATAAAGATATTGTGAACACCTAGTATAAAAAAGTATACATTTTGGGAATTTTAAAAATATACATTTTTGGAAATTTTAAAATAAGTATACATTTTAATTAGATTACTTAACATTGGGAATCTTGCTAAATAAAGATATACGTGAGGTATCAAGGTTTTAAAAGTACAAATTAAACAATTTTCTAGGTTTCTCCTATAATAATAAAATAAAAAAAATAAACAAACTGGGTCGCGTAGAAATGCAGAACAAACACTGGAAAATTTGTTAATTATATGGATAATTATATAATAAAATGGAAAGTTAGTTTTTGTCCACCGGTCTCATTGTCCCAAGAAGATAGTTCCATATGGTACATTGGTCCAAGTGACGTAAAGTGGCCTTATATGTAAATTCCAAAATTCAACGTCACAATATCTCGAGTGATGTTGAAAATCCGGTAAAAAACAGTTTTTATTCTTAGAAGTTAAACACACCGTATCTCGGTAAGGAAGCACTTCTGGAGATACATCTATATAGGTAACTAGGGTTTATTTTGGACGCAGAATCGCCTCTTAAAATATGTGCTCCTAATTTTCGGACACCCTGTATAATCCTTTATGTCTTGTGACCGCAATTGCGGTTTAATTAAAAATCAGCCCATTAAACATGAAAGGTTACAAACACTTTCCACGATTACACAAAAATAATCAATAGCTAAAGTTTTTAAAATTTTAGTATACAATTATAAAAACTGGTTGCCATCATTTTATTAGAGAACTTTTTTAATAATGAATCCTCCCAAAAAAATGTGCCTTAGAGTCGAAAAAAGCTTTTTCCATTGCCTTCTTTCACCATTTCGCTATATTTCTTCAGCTGAAGAAATAGTTTGCCGGGGTTTATAAACAGCCTGGTGCTAGACACAAATCGTCTGAGAAACTCTGAGCAGAAAATTAATTATCCTACGAAAAATGCCTAGTTTCAAAGGCCACCCATAAACAAGAAAAAAATGACTGATATAGTCAATACAATGAAATTAACACCGAAGGCCTATTTGACATTTTGGGAAATAATTTTGACATGGCCAACCGCCGACAGAAAATGTGACATTAAAAAAACCATTTTATAAGTTGTAGAAAACTCGTTTGTTAAAAAAGTCAGTTAATATAAAAACATAAAAAAATTCTTATTTAATTCCCCCTAAATTAAAAATTACAGTTACGTCAAGCTAAAAAACCCAAATAATATTTTTTTGTGTTGTTATATAAAAATGTCATCAATAATATAATGTAAAAAATTAAAAGCGTAACACATGTTTTAAATAAGTTTCACAGTTTTTGTGTTCTGAATATTTTAGAAAATGTTTCATGTCCCCTTTCTGCAGGTAGCGATTCAGTTTTTAATTAAAATAAGTTTGTTTTTTAATACCAACTTTGAAGGTGAATAGCTTAATAACAAAGCGCAATAGAACTTGTTTTTATATGAAGTAAACACATTTTTCACCTCACCTTTCCGGACACCCTGTATATTTTGGTCTAGCGTTCAACTACATTTTGTAATGTCCCGAGGATTTATGGATTTTTATAAATAATGGGACAAAATATTTAAAATGGAAAAAAACCAGTTTGATTTTTTGTTTTAAACGGTAATTAATATATAAAAAAAAATATTTAAAGCATATAAAATAATATTCGTCACATCCTCGGCACTATACGTAACTCGTTTTGTGTTTTTAAAGCCATGTACAGACTTGGATACAATCGGGACAACATTGTAGGCCGACTGTATCTTGTTCAAAAAATTTTTCAGCAACATAGTTGGCCAACATTTACAGATACAAGTGTTTCGCGTCCCCACTAGTTTTAAAGCTCGTACATACCTGCCGAAGTTTTTCATATTAAATGGAAAACAGGCAGCTTGCCGATTACTTGGATAGAAACGCCCACCGATGTTGCCATAGCGTTTGCAACAAGTTGGCCGACCGATGTGCAACATTCAAGTTACAAATGTTTTCGCCGATTGTATTCAAGTACGTGGCTTAAGCATTATTACGTTCATGTTCTTGTCTATTCTACCTTCTTTGAGATGTACTTTCTTCATTTTATTGATGAATTTTGCAGATAAAAACAAAACATCTTTTTTATCGTGTTATTTGAATGTGTCCAGATATGGTACACGCCCCACAACATTATGATAATTTCTTAATTATTGATTATTTTTTAGTACTAAGGAACTCGTTTTTTTAAAAAAAACATTGACTGGCCCCCAGACCTCATGATAAAGCTTGACAGTTAAAGTGTTGAAACGCTAAGCCAAATTTTTTACACTATTATTTTTATTTTTATTGTCTTCTGACCCATTACTCCGTTTTTGTGTAATTTAAGGACGTAAACAAGTTACCAGTAATGAAGGTAATGTGGGACAAAAACATCTGCCAAAGCACTTGCCGTATACCTGTTGGACTTCTGTGTTTTGTTTTGTTTATTTGTTAATTAAACTAATATTGGGTCGTATAAATAAAGAAATAAAGTATGATTGCTTATACTACAAGTATAAGCATTGTTCGTCATGTATTTACTTCAAATAAAAGTTACCTACTACAAGTCGAAGTAAATACTACGCATATTTTCTATAAGCTTTAATAAGGAAAAATTAAAGTAGATGCTTCTTAAAAATAGTACCTACTTAGGTTTAAAAGTAAATAGAGTCGTATAAATAAAAATTAAGTAGGTGCTCATGCTACAAGTATAAGCATTTACTTCTCTTGAGTATTGACACCAAATAAAACTACCTACTACAAGTCGAAGTAAATACTACGCTATTTTCTATAAGCCCTAATTAGGAAAAATTAAAGTAGATACTTCTTTGTATAGTACCTATGTCAGTTTTGAAGTAAATACTTAATTGTAAATGCTATACTTGGAGTATTAGTACCTACTTCTTTTTTATTCATACACAGAGAAAAGTACGTTTTTAGCTTTGCGTACTAAATTCAAAAGAAAGCGCTTTTGTAATAAAATTAACCTTATTTTATTTAGTGGTCCCAATGGGTCTACATTAAAGAACTATGTATTTAGGTAAAACTAAATACTCCTGAATCGAAGTATTAAGTATCTAGAATTATAATGGAAATTACTTGCGCTCTCTCACTGAGAGATTCTTTCTCTTAGACAAGATAGTAAATACCCAAGACTGAAATAAAATTTAATTCAATTAAGATACTACGTATCTTAAATGAAGAACTGCTTCTCTTAATATGTAATATTAACGGTATTCAATGAAAGAACTGTTCTCTTCATAGTATAAGTGTGTCAAAATTTTATCGTCTGTTAAGAGAGGAATTCCTATTTATCATGTCATGTCATTCACCGAGACCTCTCCTCTCCAGTGTTGCGTTTGGCCGAACCTCATTGGACTTATGAAATTGGCTGTCCCGGGTCCAAGTTGAATAACACGAATAACAAAAGTATCTTATAAGGAAAACTTTCGTTGTTCGACGGTAGGATATAATCGTACCGTTGATACCGTACTGAAAAGTAAATATTTATATTAAAGAAATGGTTTCCTTGACATAAAGGTTAAAGGTTCTTAAAATAGAAACCTATTATTTTAAAGGAAATGCACGAATAGTTTAATAGAAACATTTAATTTCTTTTGTTTAAAACCTTAAAACTTATATTTTAAATATTTAAGAGCTTCAATAATAAATCTTTATGTTTTTATTTCTTGATTCTGTTTTGTTCTCAAAATAATACTAAGGATATTTTAAAAAATGTCTTTTAAATTAAAGCATGAATTAAAGTCTGTTTTCTCCCAGTTTAAGAGCCACTATTATTTTAAAGTTAGACATGAATCTTATTTTAAAAGCACAATTATTTAAAAAGAAAGCATACTTTTTAAACCTTGTATCTCCTTAAAACAAGACATTTTTTGTTCTGTGTGTACCACTCCAATACTTCGAAGTAAATGCTTATACTTGGAGTATTAGTACCTACTTCATTTTTATTCATACCACCCATCGGTGTGGTAGCAGATGCTTATTATATCTAATTTTAATTTGGGTTTGTTGTTTATTGCAATTTTTATTTTAACTTTCCACTCATGGACAAAATTTTCAAAAATTTTAAAATTTTCGTAATTACTTTTTTAAGAAACAATTTCCACTCAGCCAAGTCATTTAAACAGAATATCATATTCGCCTACTAAATGAATACCACAAGCTCAGATACATATAAGCTTACTACAATACCTAATTTATAATTGTGCTTTAGTAACAGCGATAATACAAAATATTCGATTATTTTGTCCATTAGTGTATATTGGTGTTGTTTGGTATTTCTTAAGTTTCTTTTGAGGGTATAAGGTATTTTAAATATTATTATGGGTAAGACGGTCAGAATATTTTTATAAATAATAAACTACATTGAACCTATCCTACCAGTGTATGGGTAACTTTCTTCAGACTGAAGACCAGTCTTTTCAACATATGGGAAGGTCTCATCCAAAAATCCTCCGATACAACCCAAGTTAATATCAGTAGTACAGTCAACCAATTGTTGTTCAGAAAGAGATACCAGATTTCCAGTTTTACGGAAGTACGCAGCTTCAGTGGAAGCAACCTGTAATAAAATATGAAGCATTTAAAATATTATTATTTTTTAATATTTAAACATAATTTTACCTAAAAAACTGATTGGTAATGTGTTACATTCTTAACCTATATCAGATAGAATTTTTTAAACTTACGATGGTGAAAGCCCAGCATGATCCGCAGTCTCCTTGATCTTTAATACCTGTAACTTGGCCTTTAGCTCTCCAGTCAACTGAAGCTGGTAGATCATCTCCGCTCAAAACGTGCTTGGTGGCATTAAGTGATGGTTTGTTGGAAGAGCTTAAAGCCAAGAAGGCCCTGAATTCTTCTTGAGTCATGTCGGTAAATTTGTTAACGCCTACAAAATTGTATTGTTAATGCTGCGTCCGAACTTGCAACTACTAGCCGCGCCGAATAGCGCGCCATATAGCCCCACATAGCGCGGACGTTTTAAGGGCTTGGCGAATAATGCCGGGGTGATTTAGAGCTTGTCGGTTTTTGCATCAAAGGAGCGCGCATATAGGTTGGTCTGTTTGCACCGATGTTTGGCGAATTGTTGCAAGTCTGGACGCGGCTTAAGGTGAGCGCAAGTACTAAAAATAAAGAATGTCTTAAAAAATAAATATGCTATTTGAAACTTTTGTGGTAATTTTCACAACTCTTCTAATAATGTTTAACATTAGATAATAAAAGTAAGTATAGTAAATTCTTTTCATGGTATTTTTTTTATAAGTACATTTGTACGTACATACAAAATGTTGTCTAAACTAATTTATTTTTTTTACTTTAATGAATAAAACTAAATTTAAAATGTATTTTTAAATTTCTTTTTAGCTATTACGTACTAACGAGACACTACAGTAATAATAGTTTTAAATTTTGGGTCGTATGAATTAAAATTAAGTAGGTGCTTATACTACAAGTATAAGCATTTACTTCGTAGTATTTACTTCAAATAAAAGTACCTACTCCAAGTCAAAGTAAATACTACGCTACTTTCTAAAAGCCTTAAAGAAAATCAAGGAAGATGCTTCTTAATATAGTATCTACTTCAGTTTTGAAGTAAATAGTTTGAAGTAAATGCTAATACCTGGAGCATTAGTACCTACTTCATTTTTACTCATACCACCCATCGAATAGTTTTATTTTATTAATTACTAGAGTAAGCAATTTTTACATTTTGTCCTAAATTAATGTGATCTCCTATAGCTGGACGCAAATAAAAACAATACAAAAATAGAGCTTTGCAAAACAGTTTGCACGTTGTTTAATTCCCTTTTTTTTCTGTTCGCATTTATAGCATTTTGTGGCTTGGCCAATCTACTTTTCTGATTGCTGAAGTAATAGTTTTATGAGCAGTCAACAAGAAAATACCATTGTTATCAAAAAAAAAAAAATCTTAGCTGTGTGTACATAAGCTTTTATAATAATGCATTTTTACCGCTACTAAAAATTGCCCCTATGCTTACAGAAAATAATTGGGTAAATATAATAACCTCTTAGATTTAGTAGATCCAACTCAAATATAATAATCGCAATGACTTATCGCTTTTTTTTTTCATTAGGCAGCTTTAATCGTTGACTTTTTTCATAGGCAAAAATAAAACAAACACTTGAGGTCCACTACCTTTTTGTAAGATACAAGCCCCTGTTCGTATAAAGCATTGTGTTCTTCAATTTTGCGAAGGTTGTCTGGGAAGATGTTAAAACGTTTAGTTTCTTCAGCTTGGTTTCTGTAGGTTTTGCCGTGCTTAAACTAAAAAATATAAACTTTTTTTTATTAAAAAAATAAATAATATTGTGTTAAATAAAAGTTTAAAACAGAATAATATTTTTTTTTGTTAAGAAAAAGATAAATATTCTTATTAGAAAACAGGTAAACCTAACGCCCTAATACACAGTGTGTCCCAAGATCCCTAAAATTTTTAAATCTTTAAACGTCCTTTTCAAAAATCTCGTCGCATAATCCAAAACTAATAAATATAAAACTTTACACCGATTGGTAATATACAGGGCAAGTTATACCAAAAAATATGCAACCTGACCAAAAGTTAAGTACCTTTATTTTTAAAAATAAGACAAAATTGTATAGGGAAATGTTGTAGAAAATTAAATTGTATGTAAAAATTTAAAGTTAAAGAATTAAAGTAAAAAAATATTTTTGTCAATTTTTTACATTATGCATTAACAGTTTTTAAAGTACTGGGCTTAAGGCAGTCAATTAAAAAAATAAATAAATAAAATGATAAAATTTTTATTTAAATTTTTATTCACAATTTTTTTACGGTCATGCTTTAACTTTAAACTTTGATATAAAATTTAATTTTGTACAACATTTACTTATACAATTTTGTTTCATTTTTAAAAATAAAATAGCTAGCTGCTAACCATTTTTCAAAATTTTTAGTTATAACTCGCCCTGTTTAATAGCCAATTAAAATAAAATTTTGTATTTATTAGTTTAGAACCATGCGACCGGTTTTCCCATAATTTCGTTTAAAAATTCAAAAATTTTTGGTCCATTTCTCCTCTTTTAACACCTTTAACACACTGTATAAAACTATAATTTTATAGAAGTTTTTCAAATTGATCTGCAAGTCACAGAATAAATGTCTTATTTTTACGTTTTTGTTTAAATTAGTTATAGTTGTGTTTAATAATATTTAAAAGTATCCTTTTTTACAATTAATTATAGATTTAGTAAGGAATTATATATAAAAAAATAAATTAAGTTTTAAATTTGGTAAATAAAATAATATAGGTTTCTACAAAAAGTTAAATATCAGCCTTATAGCTAGATAAAGTTATATTTAAATAAATTTAATTGTAAGAAAAATTGAACCAATTTTTTTTTATTTGTAATTTGCTTACTCGGTTTTAAAAGAAATTTTATATTTTCGTCAAGTCCATAAGTCCGTCTATTTGTGCCATAATTCATATGTTTTTTTAATGTGTAAAAGATATAATCTTCATTTATTGTAAAAGTATGACTCACATTTTAAATAAATTATATATATTACTATTAACTTATAGATAAAGATAATCCTTATAGTTACAGTAAAATAAAGAGGGCATTTAAGTCATTAAAATTATTCTTTTTTAATTTATAATTTGTAAAATTCTAAAGAACTAAAAATGTTACATGAATAAATAACTAATTCTTTTATATATTGTTTAGGTAGACTATAAACTTTAAAAAATATATATAATATAGTTTTTTGTAATGGAAAGTGTGCCAAACTAAAACAAAAAGCAATAACCTTTTCTTTATTTTTTACAAAACTGGATGGCACACTCCCTAAAAGAGATTTTTTTAATGTTTACATTACGGCGGTCATGTTTTTTCAAATATTGTTTATATATTTATAACTTGGCAATACAACAAAATGTTTTATGTTTTTACTTCTACAGAAAATATAGTACCTGCTAGTTAACTTAATTAATAAATTAAATATGTCTGGTTCGTACCAATTGCCCCATTCATATAAATTATTTTCAGACAACTTAAACTTCTAACTTTTTTTTGGTATTAAATTTAAGTAACGTAAAAAAAATGCAGAAACAAACACCGATTTTTTTAATAACGCAAAGTGATGCAGAGATGTGCAAAAGCGGACAATTTTAGACATTTTTATATTACTACAAGTTTTAAAGCCTAAAAAGACAAGAAGCAAGTAGTAAAAGGGTTAATGAGCAAGAACTAAGCAATAAATTATTAAAAAAAGAAAAAGGCAAGTCCTGTTTTTAAGTCACTAGCCATAAAAATGTCTTATTCAAATGCACAAAGAAATAAAGTTTTTAATGTGTCCTTTTAAAAATGTGGTTCTAAAACAAGTTAACATTTCTTGTCATGGATGTGCGGCACAATTTAAACTTAAGTTTACTTAAACAAATTATTGTTTTATGGTTTTGGCGTGTGTATTTATTAAAATTTGTTTGCAAAAAACGTTCCATAGCAAAGGAACTATTTATGACCTGGGAAAAAGAATTAAAAGAAAGGCATTGCATAAAGTAAAAAGTAGAAAAGAGTTAATTAAGGACTTAAAAAATTTAATATTGTTGTTTTGTTGAATGTATTGCTAACATTAAAAAACACAATCTCCTATCATAAGTACTCCTATCTTAAGTACATAGTGTCACATGTGATCAATGTAATCACGCTTATTTCGCACGTGTTTTAAGCGACGCTCCACTGATATCACATGCGACAATCTGAAGTAAGTTTAAGAATAGACCTGCGGTGTATTAAATTCTCGTTGGAGCAGTACGGTAAATCAGAGATTATTATTGGTATAAACCAAATTAGATCACTAAAATAGTTTCTGTTATTAAGTGTTTGGTACACTGGTAGTGTAAGATAATCTGTTTTATATATAAGGCCACAGCATATTTTTTTAGTCTATACAGGGTGTGTCAAAAAAGTATGACGTATTTAAATTACATTTTTTTAAAGAAAACACCTTATTTTTTATAACGGTTTCATATTAAACATAAAAAATTACTAAACTTTGGTAATAGCACCAAGTGTCTAATTTGATTTATTTTAGTGAAATATTTTTTTCCCAATGCAGAGGTGCAACCAAATTAATTTTATTTTTACACATAGAACTTTTAAAATTGAAAAATTTGTTACAAAACTACCAAAAGTCTCCCTACTATAAGTAGGTCATACCAAGATTAAATGTTTTACAGGGTAATCAAAAAACAATTTCAATTTGTTAGAACATCAAATAGCAATATCTCTCCTATTTTAAATAAAACACCCTGTATTTTTTTACATTACATGATGACAAATAAAATGCCCTTTTAAATGGTGTATAGGTTGCCTATACCTATTTTTTATCCTTTTTATTAAATTCCGTGTTAACATATTTTTATTCCAAATGTAATCTAAATTTAAGTAGGCTGTGATATGACCAGGTCTGTTTAATAAGCCGTTATTGTGGAATGTAGATTTGTCTAAAAAAAGTACACTATTAAAAGATTTTGTATTATCTGCCACTTTTTCTAAAATCCACAGACAAAGTTTAATTAGTTTCCTATAATCCTACTTACAGAGTGCTCCATTTATAAAAAACATAACTTTAATATGTCACACTTTTTTGAGAGACCCTGTATAGACTAAAATAATTTTATACTGTGGCATTATTCAACCTCTACATAATTCCCTGTTCACTTTTTTAAAAACCCTATAGCTATCTAGTTACAGATCGTGTCGAATATGGTGGGCCATCCTGTATAAAACAATGCATTAAAATAAAATTTAAAGGAACAATAAAAAGTATTTTACACATGGCATTTTTACTTTATTTAGTAAGGACCTAAGTCAGAACTGGTTATTTCATTCATTGACAGTTTTTTTAATAAAGCTATTTCATTTTATTTGTCTACAGAAAACACTAGCAGACGATTTATAGAAAAGTCTTATCTACACAAAAAGTACATTTTGCATACTTATTTTGTTGGTCAGTTTTTAATGCAACCATACTATAAAAAACAATAGAAAATAAAACCATATTTTCTAAACTTTTATATTGGAAGTTGTGCATTTTTATTAAAATATAATAAATATTTTTTTACACTTTTTTTATAAAAATTTAAGAATATTTTTCCAAGATATTTTTTTTAAATATTTAAAAAATATATATAAAGGTAATTACCTTAAAATCCTGGAATTTGTCTCCATGCTCTCCAAGAGATGCACTTACGGCAACTACTTACTGTATTAAATTGTTTTTTAATTGATATTTTAATTATTACTGATTTAAACAAAGCATTTCGTCTACTTCTAATAAACCATCGGGTACCTACCTTGTAATAATTAATATTATTTTTACCTATGTTTACATAAATATACACGAATTTATAAAATCCCGTTACTTTTGTCAAAGATTTTTTTATCGTTTTCTTTATTAATTTTTGTACAAACAATCACCTTGCTACTTTTTGCTACTTCTGAGTGTAAGAACAGATACAAGTTTTTTTTATAACTTTCATGGTTTTCCATTTAAAAGAATAATATTTTTTGTATCAATTAGTATATCTTAAAAAATAAAAGCATTCTGATAAAAGATCGGATACTACAGAATCGACCCAACAAAACAGGGTTTTTATTTGTTTTATACTAAAAAAAAAAATTTGGAGATGTAAATTTATTACGCTTCTAATGGGAATTAAAAATGATTCTTTACATTAAGATGGTCATATCTAACCAAGATAAATATATCAAATGTGTTTTTTTAAGCTTTTCAAAAGATCTTTATAGTAATGATATAATATATAGGGTGTTCATTAAAAAAATACTTATGTCGTACCCTGTATATCATATGAGATCATAAAAATCCGATTACTGATTAGAAAACTGTAATTACTTAAATAAGCTGATGTTTTTGTTAATTATGTACAATAACAAATAATAAAGTTAAGGGGGATGTAAATTTATAAATTAACACTTGATACATATGAAATAAGTATTCGTTCCCCAAGAGCCACGTGCAATAATTCCTGCTAATTTTTTTATTATTTTTATAGTAAAAAGCACCAATTTCTATCTCACAGTGTAGCGCAAAATTAAAAACTGTAGGTACTCTGTCCAACTTATACAGGGTGTTCGAAAAATACACAGCCAAATTTTAGGAGGTGATTCCTCATTGAAAAATATGAAAAAAGTTCCTATAAACATGGGTCCGAAAATGCATAGTTTCCAAGATACAGGGTGTTAAACTTTTTTAAAAAATATTTCTTTTGTAATTATCTTGAATACCATGAAACCGATTTTCTTGAAATTTTTCAGTGTTATTTATAGAAATAAGAGCCTAAGTTAGGCATAATTAAATTAAAATTATTAAGTCCAGTGGCGTCTCACGGGATATCTTATCGAAAATAATTGTAAAAAAATGTACGTCACTGACTTTTTGTAACTTTTTTATTTATTTTTTAGAATAAGCAACTGAAAATACAACTTTTTTATCTCTTGAAATTTTTTGTATCCTGCTTCGTTTTCGAGAAAAAAAATAAAAACCACTTTATTGCATGTTTCTTGGGACGGAATTTTTGAATTTTGACGATTTACTGAGCAAAAACAGTTAAAGATAGAGCAAAATTAATTTAACTTTCCTATTTTAACTTTTTAAGGACTATCTTAATGACATTAAAAAGTGAAGGTCAACTGAAGATTAAAGAAGGTGAATGTTGAACCTAAATGTTGGACACCCTGTATCTTGGAAAGTATGCATTTTCGGACCCATGTTTATACGAACTTTTTTCATATTTTTCAATGAGGAATCACCTCCTGAAATTTGGCCGTGCATTTTTTGAACACCCTGTATATACAAAATTTTAAACCGTGATCAACGCGTAATATCGTGTTTCTATGCAGCTACTTGTTGAAAGACAAAAAATATATTGGCAATGCCTGCAAAACTGGTGTCAGATGACTGACTTGACAGTCAATCATCTGACACCAGTTAGATAGCATTGAAAATGCCAAGTGTGATCTTGGCGAAACGTCTGCAAAATTCCGCAAGGAATACAAACGACCAACGGATATACTCCCGGAATGATATATAATACATATTCATCTATCCGTGAAACTCTACGAACTAACATATATATACATCTTTTAGATCCACCCTGTGTGGCATTTTTACATTTTTTTTATATATAACATAAATATATATATATATATAAATTTTACTTGTTTTCTTTAACCATTTTTCTATAAAATTGTCTTATTTCTCTTGGGAATAGGTTATCGGTTTATAAATAACAACTTTTTTTTTTTTACGACGTTTCGCACATTTTATTGTGCTTTTTAAGCCTAAAATCAATACAGAACATTTAACGAATTTTTTCAGTTTAAAATTAACATTAACAAATTAAAATTTTATAAAACAATACACTTAAGTACGTACAACAAAAGTCTTCGTTAATCTAACTCATCAATTTTTAAAACAAAACTACATAACATTTATGACTTTTTTAAGTTATCTAATATATAATAAAACAAAACAAACTAAAATTTTTACGGATGCCTACCTTGGAGATGTGGTACATTGTAATCACTAAAAGAATTTGATTTTATTTCTGGTATTTACATTTTTTTGGTTCAAAAGAAGCAAGAGTAGATAATGTATTTGAATATTTGTTTTTAAGGAAGTTTTATATAGGGATGTCTTAATAATTTTAAAAGTTGTTGTTTATAGGTTGTGAAATGAACTATTATGTAATTGGTAATATTTAAATTTTATTTATTTATGAGGTTAAAATATATTTGGCTTAGGTTACTAATATATTTTTGTCATTAAGAGCTTGTTTTTCCCTTTTAATTTCAATCATTTCTTTAAAAGTAAGTTCTTTATGGTTGGAATTACGTACTAACCGAAACCGAAATACTACACAAATTACGTTAAATATATATTGTATTGGTTTTAGTAAAAAAAAAGTTGTTATTCATAAACCGATAACCTATTCCCATATATATATAACATATATATATATATATATATATATATATATATATATATATATATATATATATGTTATATATAAAAAAATGTAAAATTGCCACACAGGGTGGATCTAAAAGATGTTATATAAAAAAACCTATTAAACTAAAATGTATACTAACTATGTTATTTTACCATCTAGAGGTTTAAAAAATTGCTTAAATATAAACATTTGCAAAATAAATATTACTATTTAAAAAATATTATACCGGGAGTACCAAAAATTTTTTTATTAAGTTTTTATCACTATTTTGTTGCATCTACTTGGATATTGCGCATCAGCAAGAAAAATTATTAATTATAATAATAAAATAAAATCCTTAAATATTAAATAAATATTATTTTTGTATATTTTTAAAAAATCATTTTTAAAGTAGTTGTTATCTAAGGCTAGATGTTAGGTCGTAATTCTCAACTAGATTAAACAAAATTACTTACGGCTACAAATAAATTTTTACTTACTATAAATATTTTTGTAATTATGGAACATTCATTTGGTTTTCGTGCCTGTGATGTGCATTCAAAACCCTATTCCGCAAGCTGTCAATGGAAATCTTACATTTTCATGTCTGGCATAACCCCGTGACCCCCGTGACCTAGTGGACAGAGCTTTGATCTTCGAAGCCAGAGGTCGCCGGTTCGATTCCCAGCGGGGAGACATATTTAGGTAGTAGTTATTTAAAAATAACGACCGTGGTGGCACTACCGCGTTGTCTAAAAGGTGCTGTGAAATGCAACTGCATGTTTCAGTGCTTGGACAACGTTGACGGAACAGGGGAACGATGGGTTAAACATCTAATAACCCGACACCCCCGGTACTCTGGTATTTAGGCATAGACCTTCGTGGGATGTCAAAAAGATAAAAAAACCCAAGAACCACACAACACTTGCTACATGTGAACATGTCCCTATGGTACGTGCCCCAGATTTACATGTGTAGTAATACGACGGAATTTCACCATTATTGTACTGAATCAACAGTTGATATTTTGTGGCGTTTTGAAATCTTGAATGTATTCTCACCCTTATAACGTTTTCAATATTAATAATATTATCGATATGCACTTCCGTCTGCCTTTCTCTCTACCTTGTATCTTGAATACCAACCGTAAGGTCTCGTAGATGTTCCAAAGTAAGTTGTGAAAAGTTTGGTATGTGATCATGGTTTCGTGGAACCCACCTACCACGTCTTTGATGTAATTGTTGATTTTCAACACGATCTTTCATCGTGTTGGGTTGATTGGCTCTTTAAATAATTTCTTGGGCTAACTCAGCATTTGCCCCTTTCATGGTAATTGGGGGAAAATACCGATTAAGAATTTCAGCGCATATAAGTAAACGTTTTTGAGGTGAACAGCATGGGTGTTAGAAATTCTATTATCAAAGAATTAAAAGATAGATTTAAAACGTCCATTTCGAGCTTCTATTATCCACCGCGTTTTTGTAATCATGCGGGACCTATTTGCCTCTTTCACAAACAACTGAAATTTTCCTTTTGAATTGTTGAAGGTCTTTGATGTTCAATTCCTAACTCGCCAAGAAGCGGGATAGCATCCCTGTAACCCCTGTTAACAATTAAAATATCTCCTTTATGAAGCCCTTGGACATCATTTAAAACTTCGTCCTGCAACGTTGCAGCGTCATTATTCCTAACATTGCCAAAGTATGGACCCAGTACAGTTAGGATATAGCCATTGGGCGCAACGAAATGATACCCTTTATGTTAGCTACCGTCAATGTAGGCAATGCTTTTTACTTCACCGGGATCAGTCTTATATAAAACGTTAGCAAATTCAGTAACGTGATCCCGTATAAAACTGGCTACTGAATTTCCCAAAAATCGAATGCCTAGAGATTGGCTGACTTTCTCTTCGCGAAGGGTAATTAAAAATAAATTTTAAAAATTCATCTGAAACCCCTTGTTTTTATTTACAAAAATAAGTTATAAGATCTTTTTGGTAATATATCTTAGCCCATTTTCTTGTGGAACAGGTTCGCAAAATCCATACAAATCTACAAAATGTGTTTGTGATGTATGCTTGACAGTTGTTTGACAATCTTTTAAGATTAGTAGCTTGAACGTCGCAAATTGAACAACTTTTTAAACGGGACACCATAATATTTAATCTTAAACTGGTGGGATCTTTGCAGTTGCAGTTAACGCATAACCTCGTTACCTCATTTATTGGAGCAGCTGGCATCCCCATATTTGCTCTTCGATTTAAAGCAATTTCCCTTTTACTTCATTGTCCTCAATACCTATCCTCATCATTCTTTGCACTAGTGGTTGCCTGTTGCAACAATTAAGTCTACCGAAAATCAAATAATTAAAAAGACCCTGCACATCAGAGCAGTAGAACTCTCTACGAAGCGGCTGAATTTTTGACTTCGCATTTGAATATTTAGATTTGTTTTCATGTCTGGCGGTAACTAAACCCCAACAAAACTCTCTGCCCTTAGGAAATCAGGTTTTTAAATATTTTATTGGGATGTTGTTTAAATTTGAGAGTAAATCAAACACTTTATATAAAAACTAAAAATGTCTACCTTTTTTAATTTTAATTTTAAATTAACCCAACTTTCGATTTTCGTTTTTTGGCCTGTAAATCAAACACTTTATGGTGTCCCGGGTTTGGTTACAAACATACGTATTCCTACTACTTATTCCTAAGATACTATTTTTGAAAAATTTTAAAGTACATCAAAAACTTTATGAAACATGCGTTACTGGCTCTTGAACTATTACAGGTCATTTATTATTTTACATTAATACAATAAATAATAAATTGAAAAGAATTTTATTGAGTGCGGGGACTGAAAATTAATTAAATCGGGTAGTATCTTACTTAATTTTCAGTCCCCGCACTCAATAAATTTTTCTTTCAATTTATCGAATTTACGAAGGACCTAACGATTCCAAACAATTCAAAATTAGTTTCTTTTGATGTAAAAAGTCTTTTTACCTCAATTCCAATAAAAGAAGTTATAGAAATTTTAAACAACTTAATCGGTGCTTCTAACTTAGATATTAAAACAAAAACAGAATTAAAAATGCAGTTCGGACATGCCTAAATCAAAATTCTTTTAAATTTAATGGTGAATTTTATAAACAAAATGATGGCCTACCTATGGGCTCTCCAATTTCTCCTTTATTGTCGGAAATTTTTATGGCACATTTTGAAAAAGTTTTATTTAACTCTTATAACCAACTAATTAAACACATTTTTTATTGGAAAAGATATGTAGACGATGTTTTTTGCATTTGGAATAGCACAGAGAGAAATTTAGATAAGTTTTTAAATTTTCTAAACTCAATAAATAACAACATTCAGTTCACTATGGAAAAAGGAAATAAAAATGAGATAAATTTTTGGATATAAACATTAAAAATATTGACAACCACATTGAATTCGATATTTACAGAAAACCAACGACGACAGACACGGTAATAAATTACGCATCGAACCAATCATGGAAAATAAAACTATCTTCTTTTCATAGTTTAATTCACAGACTTGTCACTTTCCCATTAAGTCAATCAAATTTTAACAAAGAACTCTGCATTATTAAACAAATAGCAAGAAACAACGGATATAAAGAATCACTTATTGATAAATTGTTAACAAAGAAAAAACAAAAGTTAATTGCTAAAGAGTTTTATAGTATTATAGAACCTAAAAACAATAATTTTAAGTTTATCAATTATATACCAAACATCAGTAATAATGTATCCAATAGACTAGATAAGTTGGGCTGTAAAACTGTGTCTGTAAATAAGAGTAACCTAGGTAGATTATTAGTTAACAATAAAGACAAAACAGAAAAATTAGATATGTCAGGGGTTTATAAAGTTAATTGCGCAGACTGTAATGCGGAATATATTGGTCAAAGTGGAAGGAGCATAAAAAACAGAATAAAAGAGCACAAAACATCAATTTTAAAATGGTTTAAAAACACAGGCATTTCAACACATTGTATAGAACAAAACCACTTTATAGATCTTAATAATGTCAAACTACTCCATAGAGAAAACAAAGGTAAAAATTAAATTTATATGAACAACTAGAAATTAAAAATCACTTATAGACAATACAACTCTTTCTACTAATGATCAAATAAATTTCGCAGATATGCCAATTATAAATAAATTTATTACCACATCTGGGCCGCATAATAAAAACCCCTAATAATATTTTATAGACCTTTTGGGAAAAACGTGTTTAATGGTTCTGTTTGTGAATATTTCTCTTTTCTAAATTTAGTATACGAAGTACTCTTGATGAAGCCCTAGAAAGGCGAAACAATTGTAGAGTAATGCTCTAATAATTTTTGAAACATTAAAAAGCAATTTTCCTATTTAGTATTAATATTTAAAATATTATTTTGGTTAGGAAAGTCACCAAAGCATTTTTTATGTGTTAAAGACTAGATTAAACCCTTCGAAATTTGATCTAATCATTTTTGTTTTAATTGATTACTCACCCTTGTATGGATAACTTTCTTCAGACTGAAGACCATTCTTTTCAACATATGGGAAAGTTTCTTCCAAATATCCTCCGTCACAACCAAAGTTAATATCAGTAGTACAGTCAACCAATTGTTGCTCAGAAAGAGATACAAGTTTTCCAGTTTTACGATAGTATGCAGCTTCAGTGGAAGCAACCTATAATGAAATGGAAATCATTCTTAAAGTATAAAATGTAATTTTAAAAATATCTAGTTAAAAAATCTAAATATATTTTTACGAATTAAAAATTTGATTGGTGATGTATAACACTCTTAGTTACTATCAGAATATCTATACTTACGACGGTGAAAGCCCAGCATGATCCGCACTGTCCTTGATCTTTAACACCTGTTACTTGTCCTTTAGTTCTCCAGTCAACGGAAGCTGGAGCTTTAAGCCCGCTCAAAACGTGTTTGGTGGCATTGAGTGATGGTTTGTTGGAAGAGCTTAAAGCCAAGAAGGCTCTGAATTCTTCGTTAGTCATGTCGGTAAATTTGTTAATTCCTACAGAATTGTATAGCTAAGATTAGTGCGGGTAATAAAATTATTAACCACTTTATTCTTAGAAATAAATAATGTCTTAAAAAGTAAATATAATATATAAAACATTTTGTCATAATGATAACACCAATTCTGATAATTTTTAATAAGATACCAACTATAAATACAGTGGCGCTTCGCTAATCTGTATCCCTGTTAGTTCTGTGCAGGGGAAGCGGTAAGAAGTTGAGTATATTACCGACTTTTCTTAGTTTTAGTTTTTTTATAAAATATTAGGTGCAAGTTAAAATGTGTTCTTTTATTTATGTGAAACTATTATTTGAACGCCTAATATTTTATCAAGAGACTTGTATTTTTTCTTTCGAATTACCGAGGACTTACTGTAATATGAGTTTTAAATATTGTAAAATTTTTATTTTATTTTTTAATTACGGAAGTCAGCAATTTTGATCTTTTTTCTAAACCAATGTGGTACCTTATTGCTAAAAACAATTTAAAAAATTGCAGTAATGAGCTTCGCAAAGCAATTTGAATGTTGTTACATTTTTTTTGTCGTTGTATTTATATTATTTTATTGCTTTTTTATTGCTTGGCTAATCTATTAATCTTATTGCTAAATTATTAGTTTTATGTACAGTTAGCGAAAGAATACCACCACCAATGTGTTTTTACTACAACTGTAAATAGCCCTTATGCTTACAAAAAATAAACTATTAATTTCAGTAGATATCTATCTAACTCATATTTAATAATCACAATTACTTATTGCCTATTGTTATTAAGCAACAAGTTGTTTTTTTTGCATAGGCAAAAATAGAACAAAAACTACAGGAAATTTACCTTTTTGTAAGATACAAGCCCCTGTTCGTATAAAGCATTGTGTTCTTCAATTTGGCGAAGGTTGTCTTGGAAGATGTTAAAACGTTTAGTTTCTTCAGCTTGGTTTCTGTAGGTCTTGCCGTGGTTCAGCTAAAAAGTAAAATATGTTTTTATTGACAAATAATTAATAATTAAATAAATAATAATTTTAAAACAAAATATTAAAATTATTTTATTAATTATAAAAAAATAAATATTTTTATTAGAAATGTAAACTTAAGGTCTAAATACATCAAAATATTATTGTATTAAAGTTCTGCACATAGATCTGCTAATCAGAGAAAAATAAATATATGTAATTTTAACTTTTTTTTAAATACTCTTAGTTGTGTATATTGTTTAATTTTATTAAAATTTATTTTGTCTTTTTTAAGTAAAATTACTTAACATAGGATTTTATTAAAACTAGTTGTATTCTGAACATTTTTTAATTAAATATAGACAAAGCAAAGAATAGTAAAAATATTGTTTAGCAAAAAAAAGTTATTCAATAAATATAGTAAAATAAAACTAAAGCGTAATTAAATTATTAGTCTTATACAGATACATTTACATACATTAAATTTTTAAATAAAATGGAATCCTAAAAGATTTTTTGTTTATTTGGTAACTTATTGAGTCGGTTATAAAAGAAATTATATATTTTCATTATGTTCGTTAGTTCTGGTTGATTCTGATTAGTTTATATAGTACTTCCTATCTTATTTTTTTTGCGTAATTTGCTTATCACGTTTTGAATTGTCATCATCATGGGGTACTTCAAATAAGTTTTACCAATAAAAAATATTATACGTTTTAAGTGGAATAAACATAATTTTTTTCTTTATTATTAAATATTATAAGCAATTTTATTTTCATTAAAAAATATTTTTAATTTTAAAATATAAATTATTTAAATATGTACAAAAGTTTTTGTAAGAACATCGCTGTTTTAAATGTAAAGGTCACTATCTGCTAGTTTTCCGTAAAGTAAGTTAACCCATAACCACAGAGATCCGGTAATTTTGACCGGCGCGGCGGGGCTTTACGATTTGTCACGATAATCCCCATCATTTGCGCTTACGTGCGTCTATGTATAGGTGGGTCCACATTTAATTTATTCCAAAAGCAATACCACAAAGTACACAATAAATGATAAATTAAACAAACCTTTTCGAATGCACATAGCCTCGGACAGAGCCTGATTACATATTTTTAGATAAATATTAAAAAATACATTGCTAAAACACGTATCACCTACTTAAAAACATTCTCTTATTTCGCCTCTGCCCTACTATAAAACCGGTGGCACGTGACGTTGTACTAGAAACTCTTCGGGTTAAATATTTTTTGCTGCTATAAATCATTGTTCACAAAAGGGTTTCTTTACTTTATCATTTGTTGTGTTCTTGGCAGCATCGCTTTCAGAATGAATTAAATGTGGACCCATCTTTACCTTTCTAGTACTTAGTTTTATGCTATTATCCATGTAGTAAAAGTGAATGTCTTAAAGCAAGCAAAATATTGAGTTTTAAAGTACACTGGTCAAATTTACCGGTAGTCTGCCTTTACGTACCAACTTTAAAATATACATTTTTAAAAAGTTTTTACATTTATAAATTGCGTATGGACTGTAACCTGGGGCCCACAAAACGGAGAAAAATATTGGAATAACCATCATGAGGATATTTCGCAAAATGGTTGGATTCTAATGGTAGCAATATCGAATAAGATGTCGACTATATACCATCGGATCATGACACTGACTCAGAGATGGAGGTCAACGAATAACACAAAGAAAATTAAGATGATATTAAAAAGTATAAAATATTTTGCGATGGCAACTTAAAAAATCATAAAAGTCACTACAAATGGTCAATAAGGTTCTTTAATTCCTAAGAATACACTAACGCTACAACATAGCAGCACAAAAACTATTAAACACCATATTTTTTGATGTATTTTGTTTAAAATTGTTTATTTTGTTATTTTGTGATTAAAAACAGCTTGCTGTAGTTTTTCTTTTATTTCTATAAATGTTTTTGGTGCATATGACTGAAATATATTTTTTTAATTCCCAACAATTCTTGTTCTCCACGTATATGTTAAAAAAAAGACAGCCGGTAAAAATGACCGGTAGTCTGTGGTTACGTTCCGGAAACGGTATCTCTGTGATTACGTTTCGGAAACGGTACCTCTGTGGTCAAGGTTAAACTCTTTAAAAATTCCTAAATATCTTGCGGTAATATTATGATCAACTTTCGTACCCCTTAAGTAAAATAATAAATTTTATTACATGCAAAAATTACTATTCTGGCAAGGGTAAAACTTAAAAATACATATAATTTGCAAACTTATGTTTGGTAGACCTAATATAGGCGTTGAGCAACATTGTCAGAAATGGATATTTTGGTCCCATGTGTGAGAAGTGAGTGAAACCTACAAATTTAGATTCCTCATAAAGGTAGTAGTAAATGTTTGGCATGACACTTTTTAACATGTAGAAAATGTAGGTATTTCTCCAGGAGAGAGACCACGTAAACTACGTTATCTGCAGGATTCAAATCTGAAGGAACATAGTACCAGTTTTCGGGGAAAGCCTTTCTTAAATGTATGTAACACGATTACTTACAAAAGTTTTCCAACGGTGTGGAGAACTCTGAATCCAAGAATGTGTAACTTTACTTTCAGTAAAAGCAAATATTTTTTGAAAGGTTATGGTTTTTTTAAACGTATTTAAAGTAAAATTTACAAGTTTTGAGAGCAGAACTGCAGCGCAAAGTTCTAATCTTGGTAATGAGATTCTTTTCAATGGCGCTACCTTAGACTTTGCACATACAAGAAAAGTTTTAAATGAATTATCGTCAGACAAAATTCTAAAGAAAATTACTGCTGCAAAACCCTTTTCTGACGCGTCAGAAAAACCAATTAATTGACAACATTTCATATTAATGATATTTATATGTCTAGGTATAGTAAAATTTGAAAATATTTTAAATTCTTTTAAACTTTTCCCCTTTTAAAATTAAATCGTTTGGGGGAGTATCATCCCAGCCTAGCTCTAAGGACCAGAGACATTGTAAAATTAATTTACAGTAAAGTAAAAGTGGAGTTAAATATCCAGGAGGATCAAATATTCTTGCCACTTCGGACAATACGTTTCTTTTAGTACAAGGCTTATCGGCACAATTAAAAGAATAGAAAAAATTATCATTTTTCGGGTTCCAACGCAACCCTAATATTTTTAAAGTAGTATTGTTTTCTAAATCTAAAGAAAAATCTTTTGTTTGTACATGTGACTCAGGTAAGTCTAAAAGTAATTTAGGATCATTACTAGACGGCCATCTTTGTGACGTCCTAGCGTCACTAAGCTACCGAATGTTAAAAAGTGTCATGCCAGACATTTACTACTACCTTTATGAGGAATCTAAATTTGTAGGTTTCACTCACTTCTCACACATGGGACCAAAATATCCATTTTTGACTATGTTGCTCAACGCCTATATTAGGTCTACCAAACATAAGTTTGCAAATTATATTTATTTTTAAGTTTTACCTTTGCCAGAACAGTAATTTTTGCATGTAATAAAATTTTTATTTTACTTAAGGGGTACAAAAGTTGATCATAATATTACCGCAACATACTTAGGAATTTTTAAAGAGTTTAACCTTGACCACAGAGGTACCGTTTCCGAAACGTAATCACAGAGATACCGTTTCCGGAACGTAACCACAGACTACCGGTCATTTTTACCTTCTGTCTTTTTTTTAAGATATACGTGGAGAACAAGAATTGTTGGGAATTAAAAAAATATATTTCAGTCATATGCACCAAAAACATTTATAGAAATAAAAGAAAAACTACAGCAAGCTGTTTTTAATCACAGAATAAAAAAATAAACAATTTTAAACAAAATACATCAAAAAAATATGGTGTTTAATAGTTTTTGTGCTGCTATGTTGTAGCGTTAGTGTATTCTTAGGAATTAAAGAACCTTATTGACCATTTGTAGTGACTTTTATGATTTTTAAGTTGCCATCGCAAAATATTTTATACTTTTTAATATCATCTTCATTTTCTTTGTGTTATTCGTTGACCTCCATCTCTGAGTCAGTGTCATGATCCGATGGTATATAGTCGACATCTTATTCGATATTGCTACCATTAGAATCCAACCATTTTGCGAAATATCCTCATGATGGTTATTCCAATATTTTCTCCGTTTTGTGGGCCCCAGGTTACAGTCCATACGCAATTTATAAATGTAAAAACTTTTAAAAAATGTATATTTTAAAGTTGGTACGTAAAGGCAGACTACCGGTAAATTTGACCAGTGTACTTTAAAACTCAATATTTTGCTTGCTTTAAGACATTCACTTTTACTACATGGATAATAGCATAAAACTAAGTACTAGAAAGGTAAAGATGGGTCCACATTTAATTCATTCTGAAAGCGATGCTGCCAAGAACACAACAAATGATAAAGTAAAGAAACCCTTTTGTGAACAATGATTTATAGCAGCAAAAAATATTTAACCCGAAGAGTTTCTAGTACAACGTCACGTGCCACCGGTTTTATAGTAGGGCAGAGGCGAAATAAGAGAATGTTTTTTAAGTAGGTGATACGTGTTTTAGCAATGTATTTTTTAATATTTATCTAAAAATATGTAATCAGGCTCTGTCCGAGGCTATGTGCATTCGAAAAGGTTTGTTTAATTTATCATTTATTGTGTACTTTGTGGTATTGCTTTTGGAATAAATTAAATGTGGACCCATCTATACATAGACGCACGTAAGCGCAAATGATGGGGATTATCGTGACAAATCGTAAAACCCCGCCGGTCAAAATTACCAGATCTCTGTGGTTAAGGGTTAACTTACTTTACGGAAAACTAGCAGATAGTGACCTTTACATTTAAAACAGCGATGTTCTTACAAAAATTTTTGTACATATTTAAATAATTTATATATTTAAATTGAAAATATTTTTTAATAAAAATAAAATTGCTTATAATATTCAATAATAAAAAAAAATATGTTTATTCCACTTAAAACGTATAATATTTTTTATTGGTAAAACTTATTTGAAGTACCCCATGATGATGACAATTTAAAACGTGATAAGCAAATTACGCAAAAAAATAAGATAGGAAGTACTATATAAACCTAGGAAATTACAAAAGATATTATAGTACCACCCAAATAAAATAATGAAGGTTTTTATTCTCGCTAGTTTCTTGGTAGTTGCTGTAAGTGCATCTCTTGGAGAGCATGGAGCCAAATTCCAGGATTTTAAGGTAATTACCTTTATTGTTTTTAAAATAATTTTGGCATGTTTATAAACTTAAAATAACATTTCTAAATTAAAACAAAAAAGTGACAAAAAATTACTTTTTTTTATTTTGATATAAATTAACTTTAAAACTTTTAAATTAAAGCTAAGGAAAATGTTTTAAAATCATATTTTATATGGTATGGTTGCTTCAAAAACTGACCACCAAAACAACCATGAAAAATTTTCATGTTGTATAAATACGACATATCTTTACAAATCGTCTGCTAGTGTTTGTTGCATACATTATGTAATTTAATAGAAATTAGTTTTAAAAACCTTGTCAGAAATGAAGTAAAATCCAGTTTTTTGAATTTGACTAAGTTAATTACTAAATAAATTCCATGTGTAAAATAATTTAATGCATGGTTAATAGCATACAAGGTAGTTTTTTATTTAGTATTATTGTACATATTATTAATTAAAAAAGTGATAAATATAATGACTTTAATATTTTATGACATACAAGTTAATAGTATACAGAAATATATTTTTATGTATTATTTATTTAAACATTTTAGTTTTAAAAGTTTAAAAAATAATAAAACAAAATTTTTCTAATTGTAAAAATGTTTTTGCCATACATAAAAATAAAATTGTTAGAAAAAAAACCTAAGAAATATGACACTAATCAGAATCAACCAGAACTAACTAGAACTAACGAACATAATGAAAATATATAATTTCTTTTATGACCGACTCAATAAGTTACCAAATAAACAAAAAATATTTTAGGATTCCATTTTATTTAAAAAATTTAATTTATGTAAATGTATCTATATAAGACTAATAATTTAATTACGCTTAATTTTATTTTACTATATTTATTGAATAACTTTTTTTTGCTAAACAATATTTTTACTATTCTTTGTTTTGTCTATATTTAATTAAAAAATGTTCAGAATACAACTAGTTTTAATAAAATTCTATGTTAAGTTATTTTACTTAAAAAAGACAGAATAAATTTTAATAAAATTAAACAATATACACAACTAAGAGTATTTAAAAAAAAGTTAAAATTACATATATTTATTTTTTCTCTGATTAGCAGATCTATATGCAGAACTTTAATACAATAATATTTTGATGTATTTAGACCTTAAGTTTACATTTCTAATAAAAATATTTATTAAAAAAAAATTAATAAAATCATTTTAATATTTTGTTTTAAAATTATTATTTATTTAATTATTTGTCAATAAAAACATATTTTACTTTTTAAGCTGAACCACGGCAAGACCTACAGAAACCAAGCTGAAGAAACTAAACGTTTTAACATCTTCCAAGACAACCTTCGCCAAATTGAAGAACACAATGCTTTATACGAACAGGGGCTTGTATCTTACAAAAAAGGTAAATTTCCTGTAGTTTTTGTTCTATTTTTGCCTATGCAAAAAAAACAACTTGTTGCTTAATAACAATAGGCAATAAGTAATTGTGATTATTAAATATGAGTTAGATAGATATCTACTGAAATTAATAGTTTATTTTTTGTAAGCATAAGGGCTATTTACAGTTGTAGTAAAAACACATTGGTGGTGGTATTATTTCGCTAATTGTACATAAAACTAATAATTTAGCAATAAGGTTAATAGATTAGCCAAGCAATAAAAAAGCAATAAAATAATATAAATACAACGACAAAAAAAAATGTAACAACATTCAAATTGATTTGCGAAGCTCATTACTGCAATTTTTTAAATTGTTTTTAGCCATAAGGTACCACATTGGTTTAGAAAAAAGATCAAAATTGCTGACTTCCGTAATTAAAAAATAAAATAAAAATTTTACAATATTTAATACTCATATTACAGTAAGTCCTCGGTAATTCGAAAGAAAAATACAAGTCTCTTGATAAAATATTAGGCGTCCAAATAATAGTTTCACATAAATAAAAGAACACATTTTAACTTGCACCTAATATTTTATAAAAAAAAACTAAAACTAAGAATAGTCGGTAATATACTCAACTTCTTACCGCTTCCCCTGCACAGAACTAACAGGGATAGGGTATCTTATTAAAAATTATCAGAATTGCTGTTATCATTATAACAAAATGTTTTATATATTATATTTACTTTTTAAGACATTATTTATTTCTAAGAATACAGTGGTTAATAATTTTATTACCCGCACTAATCTTAGCTATACAATTCTGTAGGAATTAACAAATTTACCGACATGACTAACGAAGAATTCAGAGCCTTCTTGGCTTTAAGCTCTTCCAACAAACCATCACTCAATGCCACCAAACACGTTTTGAGCGGGCTTAAAGCTCCAGCTTCCGTTGACTGGAGAACTAAAGGACAAGTAACAGGTGTTAAAGATCAAGGACAGTGCGGATCATGCTGGGCTTTCACCGTCGTAAGTATAGATATTCTGATAGTAACTAAGAGTGTTATACATCACCAATCAAATTTTTGATTCGTAAAAATATATTTAGATTTTTTAACTAGATATTTTTAAAATTGTATTTTATACTTTAAGAATGATTTCCATTTCATTATAGGTTGCTTCCACTGAAGCTGCATACTATCGTAAAACTGGAAAACTTGTATCTCTTTCTGAGCAACAATTAGTTGACTGTAGTACTGATATTAACTTTGGTTGTGACGGAGGATATTTGGAAGAAACTTTCCCATATGTTGAAAAGAATGGTCTTCAATCTGAAGAAAGTTATCCATACAAGGGTGAGTAATCAATTAAAACAAAAATTATTAAATCAAATTTCGAAGGGTTTAATCTAGTCTTTAACACATAAAAAAATGCTTTGGTGACTTTCCTAACCAAAATAATATTTTAAATACTCTATACCCCCAAAGATATACCAGAAATAATAGAAACAATTATATGTTATATACAACTAGAAAAACAGTTCAACAAAACGCAGCCTTCCAGCAAGTACGGGAAGTGCTTTTAGCAGAGGTCATCACACATTACCTCCTTTGCTTGATGTAGCATTTAAATATTAACGCTTTCAACATCCAGAAAAAATGTTTTATTGACAAAAAGGCAATCCCTCAATAAAAATAATAGTATAAAAAATAGGCCTACCATTTTAATTATTGAATACTAGATTCTGCATTCATTTAAAATATAATATTGGTATGAGGCTTATTCACCTGTAAATTAGCAGTTTGAAAAAAATTAAGTTTTATTTTTGTTTTACGGCTATTTTATTCAACTAATCAACAATTTCAACCAAATTATTATTAAAGAAAACAATGTGTTATAATATTGTTACAGACTTTCAAAAAATGTGTTTAGGTTATAGAATTTTAGAGAGTTAGGATCATTTAATTGAGTTTGTTAATTTATTTAAATAATTTACCTTAATTTTTCCAAGTTCTTTCATCACTTTCGAAGGTTTCCGAAAACGCCCGAATTATCTATTAATAACTTTTATGCCATCATGTACTATGGAATTTTCACGATATTTCTCGAATATTCTAGATCATTCTTTACTCTTCCACCATACTATAAAAGGGCGACGGGAAACCTCGAATCAGTCAGTATAAATTCGACTTTTGTGTTGTAAACTTCGAGACATTGACAAGAGTAGATTTTTGTCGTTGTTGTAACCATAGTTACGTTCCATTGTTAATAAAGGTATAAAAACGAAGACACGTGTTTTTATACGAGGTGTTTCGGAACATTTGGTGTCAGAAGCGGAACGAAGTTACCCAAGGAAGCCAAAGTGAGAAGAAGAGTGAATGCCAGTTGAGACAAGACAAAGACAGCAAGCAGTTATGGAGGAGTTAAGTGCACTAATTAAACAAATGATGGAAAAACAAGAATCCCTGAAAGAAGACCTAAAGAAGGAAATGCAGACGAGTCAAGAATCCCTAAAAGAAGATCAAAAAGCAATGTAGACCAGCCAAGAAAACCTGAAAATCAGTCAAGAATCCCTGAAAGAAGAAATGAAGAAGGAAATCCGAACTAGTCAAGAAGAAACCAGACAACAAATAGAGAAAATCCAAAAAGACCTTAAACGGAGCCAAGCGGAGATGAAACAAGAACTAAAAGAGAAGATGGTAAAAATCAGAGAAAATCTAAAAGGAGAATTTTATCAATGCCAAGATGAGATGAGAAAGGAAATGTTGCTTGAATTAAAGCTTACAAAAGAAGATGTCAAAGAAGATATAGAAGAAATACAACAGAGTGTGCAGTTAGTTCAAGGTCAAATGCAACAAGAAGTGCAACAATTACACCGACAAATTCAAAATATAGCCAGTACAGGTGTCGTTCCAGGATGTGGTACTCCAGCAACTGTTATGAAACCACCAACTTTTGATGGAAAGGTACCGTGGGTTACGTACCTTAGACAATTTGAAGCTGCTGCGAACGGCAATAATTGAGTTTACCAGAAAAAGCACGCGCGTTAGTGCTTGCTCTACGAGGTGAAGCCATGGAGGTATTAAGAAATATTCCTGAAGAGAAACAAAGCGACTATCAATCAATTGTAATGTTCCTAGAAATGAGATATGGCGAGACACATTTGCAGGAAGTTTATAATGGCGCAGCTGCAGGGACGAAGACAAAAATATAACGAAAGCCTTCAGGAATACGAAGCTGACATCGTACGTTTGATTAATCTGACATATCCAACATACCCAGAAGAAATAAAACAAGAACTAGCCGTGGGTAGTTTCATTGAAGGTCTACGCGATCCAGACATGAATCAGGCTTTAAGAATGGCCAGATTGAAGAAAATATCAGAAGCTCTTGCCTACGCGCTTCAGTTCGAAACAGCCAAACAAACGTCTAGGAGTCAGACAAGAATAAGAAGAATAAACTTTGTACCAGAAGAAGACAATTCAAATAAAGATTTTGCAAGAGTAATGAAGGAGTTGCAAGAAATTTTCCTTAAGAAGCAAACAGAAGAAGACAACAGTATGACATTTAGAAGAAGAAATACTATCCGCTGTTGGAAGTGTGGTAAAGAGGGGCATCTACAGAGAAATTGTACCAGATTCAATGCCCCTACTAGTAGTCCGGAAAACTCCCAGTAGTCAGCTTCAAGGGGCGAAAGCTGGCTAGGTGCTACCAAGCCCCACCAACAACAACTATTAGAGTATCCCGGCTGCAGAACAATGGCTCCAGCTTGGTAGTACCTGGAAATGTATGCGGTCGGGAATGTGAGATGGTACTAGATACTGGTTCTACACATACCATCGTGAAGCCGAACATCGTAGCTCATTGTAAAATATTCCGCCCTGAGAAGAATTACATCTTGGAAACTGCTAATGGAGAAGTTTTACCAATAAAAGGCATACATGAAGCCAGAATAACCCTAGGGACAACAACATTCATACAAGTCGTGTTTGTTGCCGACATCATGGACGAAGTTATTCTTGGCCTAGACATTATGGAAAATCAGAAGTTTATACTAGACCTTCCACAACGGGTACTACGAACCAATAAAGAAGAGATTGTAATGAGACTACCACGAAGCAGTGAAACATCGATTCGAGAAGTAGTCCTCACGGAAGATGTTATTCTACCGCCAAACTCAGAAAGCATCATACAAGCAAGGTTTGAAGATTCAGAAGAAGGTGAAATCGTGTTAGTCGAACCAGTAGAAAATTGTCCGTTATACGCTAAAGGAATTCTACCCGCAAGAACTTTGGCGCAAACCAAAGGAAATATGGTATTTGTGAGAATGATGAACCTGAAAGATTTCTCTCAACAGGTCAAAATGGGTGACAAAATCGGTACCTGTCAACCTGCTGCTATGATAGTTACCTATCCCTGTACCACACCTGCAGGGGTCTCCACACGTAAACTACCTGATGCTCTACAAGACCTGGTGATTTCATCAAAATCCTTGTTAGACCCAGTCCAAGTATCTATGCTGGAAGAACTATTAAGAAGAAATCAAGATGTTTTCTCTTTATCCGAAAAAGATTTGGGTAAAACCAGTGTAGTGCAACATCGAATAAATACTGGAGACGCATCACCGATAAAACAACCGCCCAGAAGAATTCCTTTAGCCAAGAAAGAAGAAGTTGAAAAGTTACTTGAAGACATGCAAAATCAAGGCATTATAGAACCATCCCAGAGCCCATGGTCATCTCCAGTAGTCCTAGTTAAGAAGAAAGATGGTTCCACCAGATTTTGTGTTGATTTCCGAAGACTGAATGACGTCACGAAGAAAGACAGTTTTCCACTACCAAGAATTGACGATACCCTAGACACACTAACGGGGTCAAAATGGTTTTCGACATTAGATTTAAAAAGTGGCTATTGGCAAGTAGAACTTCATCCGGAAGACAAGGAAAAATCTGCTTTTTCAACTGGAAACGGACTGTGGCAGTTTAATGTTATGCCATTTGGTTTATGCAATGCCCCCGCCACTTTTGAACGTTTGATGGAGTTGACGTTACGGGGACTAACTTGGAAAACCTGCTTAGTATATCTAGATGACATTATAATTCTTGGAAAAACATTTGACGACCACTTGAAAAATGTTGAAGAAGTTTTTCAGAAGCTTAGATCCGCCCAGCTGAAGCTTAGTCCAAAGAAATGTCACCTTTTCCAGAAAGAAGTAAAGTACCTAGGGCATATAATTACCGAAGAAGGAGTAAAAACTGATCCAGAGAAGACTGAAGCTATCCAGAACTGGCCTGTACCAAAGAACAAGCATGAAATTAGAAGTTTTCTGGGATTATGTACCTATTACAGACGGTTCATACATGGGTTTGCCGATATTGCAAGACCATTACACCGTCTTACGGAAAACAACAACAACTACGAATGGACTGAAGATTGTCAAGCAGCTTTTGTACACCTAAAGAAAGCCCTGTGCAATCCCCCGGTGTTGTCCTATCCACAACCAAATCAAACATTTATTGTGGACACTGATGCGAGCAATACTGCTATTGGTGGAATTTTGTCACAGATTCAAGATGGTCAAGAAAAAGTAATAGCCTATTTTAGCAAAGTTCTCTCCAAACCTGAAAGAAATTATTGTGTCACTAGAAAAGAACTTTTAGCTATTGTCAAATCTTTGGAGCATTTTCATAAATACCTGTATGGCCAGAAATTCCACCTAAGAACGGATCATGCATCACTTAAATGGTTGCTTCAGTTCAAGAACCCTGAAGGTCAGATAGCCCGATGGCTGCAACGTATTCAAGAATACGACTTTAAAATCGAACATCGAAAAGGACTGAACCATAAGAATGCTGACGCTCTATCAAGACGACCCTGCCCGGACGAATGCAAACACTGCAGCAGACGAGAAGAGCAAAAAGATCCCGATGAATTCCACTGCCGAAGAACACGCATCCAGTGCTCTCAAGAATGGGACCCTAAGATCTTGGCAAAAGAACAACTAGAAGATCCAGATTTTGGAGACATTGTCAAACTTAAGACAGAAAATGTGAAAAGGCCACCATATCAGCAAATAGCTTCAAAGTCTCCAAGACATAAAGGGTACTGGGCCATATGGGACTCTTTGGTTATTAAAGATGGCCTATTACAAAGGGTCTGGGAAAGTTCTGACGGCAAAATCCATAAACATCAGATAATCCTACCAACCAAAAGGATTCCTGAAATATTGCAAGCCTTGCATAATGGTGTAGGAGGTGGCCATTTCGGAGTTATGAAGACTCTTGAAAAGGTTCGAGAAAGGTTCCACTGGCTGGGAAGTCGTGCAGACGTAAAAGACTGGTGCAGAATGTGTAAGGACTGCGCTTCCAGCAAGGGACCGAAAACCCGAAGCCATGGCAAGATGAAGCAATACAATGTAGGGGCACCTTTTGAAAGAATTGCCATAGACATAGCAGGGCCATTTCCAGTTAGTAAATCAGGGAATCGCTATATATTGGTAGCAATGGATTACTTCAGTAAATGGCCAGAAGTCTACCCAATCCCAAATCAAGAAGCTATTACTGTTGCCGATGTATTATTTCAACAATGGATTTGTCGCTATGGAGTTCCTAGAGAAATACATTCCGATCAAGGCAGAAACTTTGAGTCCGATCTTTTCAAGAACCTTTGTAATCTCCTGGGAATCCATAAAACAAGAACAACACCTCTTCATCCCCAGTCCGATGGCATGGTAGAGCGGTTTAACAGAACACTTGATAACTACCTGAAAATTAAAGTAAATGACCAACAAAGTGACTGGGATAACTGTATACAGCCGTTTTTATTAGCATACCGCTCCGCAATTCACGAAACTACTGGCGAAACACCTGCTAAAATTATTTTCGGAGCGGAAATATGCCTTCCAGTTGACTTGCTTACAGGACGACCTTCCACCAATGAAGAACCAGCAGAAGACTATGTAAGTCAACTAAGTAAACAGCTACAAAGGATACATGAAGAGGTGCGTACCAAGTTACAAAAAGGAAGTGACCGTATGAAATCCCGCTATGACTTGAAAGCTAACCATCGGGGATTTGTCGTCGGTGAAAAAGTTTGGTTATACAATCCAAGAAGAACCAAGGGGCGTTCACCGAAACTACAGAAGTCATGGGAGGGACCATATAAAGTGGTCACACGGCTTAATGATCTGGTGTACCGTATACAGAAGAGTCCACAGGCAAAGATGAAAGTAGTACATCTAGAAAGGCTAAGCCGTTATCAAGACAGTGAAGATACTTGATCGAGACGATCAAAACTTGGAAGGGGACAATGTTACAGACTTTCAAAAAATGTGTTTAGGTTATAGAATTTTAGAGAGTTAGGATCATTTAATTGAGTTTGTTAATTTATTTAAATAATTTACCTTAATTTTTCCAAGTTCTTTCATCACTTTCGAAGGTTTCCGAAAACGCCCGAATTATCTATTAATTTAATAACTTTTATGCCATCATGTACTATGGAATTTTCACGATATTTCTCGAATATTCTAGATCATTCTTTACTCTTCCACCATACTATAAAAGGGCGACGGGAAACCTCGAATCAGTCAGTATAAATTCGACTTTTGTGTTGTAAACTTCGAGACATTGACAAGAGTAGATTTTTGTCGTTGTTGTAACCATAGTTACGTTCCATTGTTAATAAAGGTATAAAAACGAAGACACGTGTTTTTATACGAGGTGTTTCTGAACAATATCAATTATAACTTTCACTATAGACACACAAAATAATACAACAAGTTTTATTATTAAACTGGGTGCCTTGTTGCCGCAGTTTATTAAGTAAAAAATTATACGCTATGTACATTTTGTCGCAAAAAGCCCACTTCAGTTATTTCTTTCCAATAAACGTCCAAACCTATGACCACAAACTTGGCATTTTTTTTCATCCACTATAAAGCCTAAAATTACCTTTTGTGCTTTTAAATTATTAAATTATTGCTATATCGCTAGGGATTTTTAAAGGTAATATAAGTAAGAATAATATTACAAGTCTAATACTTTATATTTGTAAATAAGTTATACATATAAGGACAAATAAAATAGAACACAATTTTCTCTTACAGCTAAAGATGGCAAATGCAGTTTCTCCGCTTCAGAAGTTGTAACTAAAGTAAGCAGCTACAAAGTCCTTGATCCTGAAGATGAAAACGCTCTTCTTGACGCTGTTGCTACTGTAGGACCAGTTTCTGTTACTATGGATGCATCATACCTTAGTGACTACGAATCTGGTAAGATTAAAAAGTTAATTTACGTAAACGTTCTCCCAAGCAAAAAGTAAACCCTAAGTTTAAAAATTTATTTGCAACGGTTACTTTTAAAAAACCTTGTGATTTTAATTTTCAATATTTTAATGCCAAAAAATTATCTAAAACTTAAAGGTACATAAGGAAGGTCATTACTTCCCATAAACTTGACCATAAAATTATTTGATTTTTGTGTAAGCGATGCTTTTAAACTTGTTTTCGAACTCCTAACTTAATTTGTTGATATTCGTATAACATTTCTTGAATTTGTAGCCACAACAGCATTTACGTGAGGCCACAATATTTTTATTGCCAAAGATTATTGTCTAATTATTGATAAAAAGTATCTTATGTAAAAGTCTGACATAATATTGTCTTTTTAGGTGTCTATGACGACAAATTGTGCTCCAAGGATTTATTGAACCACGGTGTCACCGTTGTTGGTTACGGTACCGAAAACGGAAAAGACTATTGGATTGTAAAGAACTCTTGGGGTACTTCTTGGGGTGAGAAGGGTTACTTTAACATTGCCCGTGGAAAGAATGCTTGCGGTGTTGCCGAAGATAATGTATACCCAACCGTATAAATTTTTTGAAATATTATGTAAAATCTTAAATTTACATTGTATCAAAGTATATGCAAATAAAATTTTAAAATGAATATTAGATTGTTTATCCTTTATTGTTACTAACCAGAACTAACCCACACTATCTAACCCACACTATTATTTTAACTAATATTTTAATTAAAAGCTTGTTTTTTAAATAAGTACTGGTTTAACTTTTATTTTAATAACAATCAGTCTGTCCGCATAAGTTAATTATTTTCAGATAACTTTGTCCACAGCATTTTTACAAGTGTTCTCTTGTTAATTGCATTTGCAAGAAATTTCTCTTGGACAATTTTTAAAAACATGTTTCTATTTAAATCGACATCCTTACATGGACAATAACACTTATAACATAATAGAGACAACACATTTTATTTAAAATCAGTATTCTACAATACCACAACAATTATTATACATACTAGTTAATTAAAAACAAGGCCCAGCTAATTTTGGGAAGTTCAGGTCACAATAGGGGAAACGTTTTTTTGTAATTTTTATCCCCTAAACCCCAAACCTTCTGCAAAAGTAAGACTGACTTACAAAATCCTAAATGAAAAGGGAAGTTGAGTTAGGTATGTTATAAGTTATTTTAAAGGTCACTCAACCCTAATTACACCTGCCCAGTTTAAAGGACTCTGCTGTTATTTTTGTTAACATGACAGTTTGCCAAAATTTTGATTTTTATTGTATTAATGTAAAATAATAACTGACCTGTAATAGTTCAAGAGCCAGTAACGCATGTTTCATAAAGTTTTTGATGTACTTTAAAATTTTTCAAAAATAGTATCTTAGGAATGAGTAGTAGGAATACATATGTTTGTCCACTGGGGAATTTTCTAATTTTAGTCGCTAGTTTTAGCTTCGTGGTTACGAAAATTTGCAATAAACTCGCGAACGGATTCGATTTTAATATCTTACTGTTTAATATCTCCAAATTAAGCCCTCTAATTTATTTTGATTGTCAACAAGTTTTGCGCACCGAAGTTATGAACTAGTATATATTCTTCTGGTTCACCTTCTAATTTTAGTCGCTAGTTTTACCTTCGTGGTTACGAAAATTTGCAATAAACTTGCGAACGGATTTGATTTTAATATCTTGTTGTTAAATACTCTAAATTAGGCCCTCTGTTATATTTTAAAAGTCAACAAATTTTGCGCATTGAAGTTATGAACTAGTATATATGCCATTGGTTCACCTCCTAATTTTAGTCGCTATTTTTAGCTTTGTGGTAACGAGAATTTTATTTTATATCATACTGTTAAATATCTTTTAATTAAGCTTCTGGGTCACCTCCTAACTTTAGTCGCTACTTTTAGCTTTGTGGTTACGAAAATTTGTAATAAACTCGCAAACGGGTTCGAATGTAATATCTTACTGGTAAATATCTCTAAATTAAGCCCTCTGATATTTTCATAGTCAACAAATTTTGCGCATTGAAGTTATGAATTATTTCCAAAACCTCTTAGAATAGACCATTATTAGGCGCGCTTGTGGCGGCTTCGGTTGTATCGGCAAGCGTCGATCACCGGAGTTAAGCAGTGAAATGCGCGCCCATAATTTGGATGGGTGTCCGGTGACAGCGGTGTTTCGGGCAGCGGCACACGGTGTTCTGCTCGGGGATGCGGCCCGAGCAACAACCATCCAAGTTATGGAATGAATGGTGTGTGAATGAGAAGGAGTAGGGGTCAAGGTACAATAAGCCTTCAGGCTGCAGTGCACCACCTAGGGGGCGGTCGTCGGACCTGGGTGGGATGACCCCGAAAGGGTAAAAAAAAAAAAAAAAAAAAAAAAGAATGTTTTGCGTTTCAAAAATCGTTTCTTAAAACCTATAAAATCAAAAGGCATTTACTTAGGGTCATTTTGTAGAGAAAGGATGTAAGTTTTTTTTTTTCTACAAGGCAATGTCTTTGAGCTTTTCAGAGATGTTGACCGTTACGTCATACATTGTTGTTCTCGCTTCATGTCGTTTAAATCAAGAGTGACAAAAAAATTACGTCATTGACGAATGTCGGAGAAAAATCGTTAGCAATCAGTCAATGTCAGTTACTGTCATTATTGATTTTCGATATTTTAGGCATTCCAATTTTTTATATATTTTATATATCTTTGTGAATGTTAAGTAAATAAAAAAACTATAAGTGTTTAGTGCCAAAAACAAATCTATTTTGCGTGACACTTGTGACCCCGTGTCTAACATCAAACATTTAAATTTTTCATGGAGTGTTAGCTCAAAACTATTTGAAACGTTTAGTGCCGTTTTTGTGATTTCACACACACATACTTATTTTTATATACCTATTAGTGTTTGTGGGTTATTATTCAATATGCCGCAACGATACACAGAAGCCGAACAAGTTCTTATTTTAAAATTATTAAACTATTTTCAAATGGAGAAAGAAGCAGGCAAACCTCTTTACCTGTGTGTGCTGTATTTAATGTAAGTTACAAATATTTTATTTACCATGAGTTTTTTTATTAATATTACTGTGTCATAGAGAGTTTCTGATGCCCTGGGAGTATCTATATCTACCATACAAAGAATTAGTACAAGTGGGGTAAAGAAAGATGAAGATTATAAAACCAATAAAAGCCTGGCTCATAGTTCGTCCCATGGGCCTACCTTGCACGAAATACATAAGCATGTAATAAGAACTAGGATTTATGCAATGGGTAATTGTCTAGA